>VZTL01068434.1:3706-31513 GCA_013400535.1 Scopus umbretta | reverse complement strand
TGCAGATATAGATAATATACAATAGCTAATCTGACAAGACACTGCCATGAATGTTAGACTTTTCCATTCTTATACTTACAGTGTGACAATTATAACATTTTTAAGTACTTCTAACTTCTCTTAGATAGTTCCTTATCACAGTATTAATGACAATACCATTTCACATTCAAGTTAGCTGATACAAACTTTGTGGCAAAAACTTGGGGAATTATTTCCATTATTACTAGAACTCTCTTTTTCTCAATTTGAAGTTAATGTTAAATCATGCTTAAGCTTAATTAATGCTAGTAGTATCATAAGGCACTGAATAATGGAAACAAGGTTAGAAGGGCCTCGATAGATTATCCATCCCCAGATAGGGTCAAGTATGCCTGTAAGATCCAGAAGACTTTCAACGACATTTTTAACATAGCTGTTTGGAATGTTTCTTGTCTATACGGTTTGTGCTAATAAGATACCACCTTTATGATTAACATCGCTTTTTCCTGTGAACTAATGAATTAACATTTTTTAAAGTTCAGATTTAAATTCTGCCTCTGATGCTTATTTACATAATGGTTTCTTTCCACAACAGTGACTTACAAGAGGAGTTTAAAGGTGAGTGTAAGGACCAGATGTACTTAAAACACCACTGCTAGCATGGTGTGAGCAGTTTAAAATTAGTCTTCTCATAAGATTGAAAAATTACTGCCACAGTACATGACAGAAATGAAAAAAAGTTGGTTTTATAATTGATTCAGGAGCAGAAACAAGATATAAACTGCATCTTGAACCCCTTTGAGACTTGAAGCTGCATTTCTCCTGCCTTCCTGGTGTGAAGACTTGAACAGGAACAAAATCCTGGTGGAGGTTGTGCAAGGTTGGGTGAAGGGACATGTTATGCTGTGTCTGATGAGGCAATTCAGGGAGCACTCTGCAGTCCCAGTTCACGCAGGACTAGGTACATGGTGTTTTTACTATGCCCTCTAGGAAGCCTGCATTCCATCTCTCTGCCTATCCTTTCTGACTTTGCTGTGGTTGCCATGGAAAATGTTGCGGTTCTTCCAGTTAAGGACCCTGATCCCAGAGCAGCCCTCGGGGATCAGGTAGCTAAGGTCTGCATGGTATTACATCCATCTGTACAGAAGTTAGCTGCCCCTGGCACAACTAAGTGCTGCTGGTACCTTGCATTTCCACCAGGAGTGCGAAGTTGGGGATCTCAATACCATGGAAACAATCTCCATGTCATCTGGAATTGAAATTATATACAGGCCAAAGAAGAATAAGCAAAAGCTCACCCAACAAAACTGAAGGAGCAAAGGTAAAAACATGAAAGAGGCAGGGAATAATTTGTTTAAAGCCTGTTTAAGTACCATGTTGTCTTATGTTCTGGGAAGTATCCTTATATATCTGTAAAGCCTCCATTGCTTCTGCATATTACACAAATGATTCAACAGCATGAATAAACTCACCGATCACCATCCCTTAGTGCTTTCATTTGCTTTCCAATTATACATGCAAACAGAGGACCGGTTCTAGCACCTGGAAGAAAGTCTTCTACAAGACCACCAAGCCAAACATCAATATTGCTAGGATTATGGTACAATTCCATGATTTTCTCAGTGACATTGTGATTGGTTATTACTTCATTCAGGTCAGTTTGAGTTTCCAGTTTTGGTAAGCCACAGAATTCTCGCCAGTCATTATATCCTGTAAATATGTATGTTAAAAGGAAGATTAGGCTTGGCTGTTAAGCATGATATATGAAATTAATAAATTTATAAGCACTGGGTGCTGAAAACCTTAATCATAGTCATAGGCAGTTATGCCTAAAAATAGGCCTATTATTAGTGGTTAAATTGGTTGGGGGAAAAATGGCAGGATCTGAAACTACAGGATATGCAATCATTTTCATGAAGGAAAACAGAGATTTAAAACAATTATCCCTTATTTAAGCAATGGAAACATGATAATATAAAATAGAAGCATGCACTATGTCTTGAGATTTCCAGTCTAGGAATACAGGAGTTAGGTGAAGAGTGGGCAAGAAGTAACCTGAATGAAGTTGGCAACTAAAGCATTTTGCTAAGGAGAGTGTCCTAGGGCATATGTCCAGCTCTCTGGAAGATATATTTCTTGTACATTCTTTTACATCATTGGAATTAATCCCCCCATCTCCCAACAAAACTTTGATTTCTGGTCTGGGACATCAAACCTTCATTTTTACCCTTGTGTTGCTGAGAGCTTTAAATTCCAGGCCAGAGTCAGACTTCATTTCTACTGCCCAGGGACAATGACTTGTGTATTCCTAGCTGTGCAGTTGCACAGGAGAAATGGAGAGGGTTGTCACCCAGAGATGTAACGTCCTTTGACAATCAGTCCTACCTCCATGGGTGGAAAATCAGGCTCAGAGCATAGAAGGGCAGCTAGGTTTGTTCCTTATTCATGCAGACAAGTGGTCTGCTCAGGCAGGGGGTCAGGACGCAGTTTTAGGAATTAAAAAGAAAGAGGCCTTGTCTACCATGCTGAAGGGTTGGTGCCTCTGCTTTCGGAAGTTGTGACATGCATGCAAGAGGTTTTTATACAGGGTTGGGGACCTGCTGTATATTTTAACAGCTGATGCAATCAAAATGAACTAAGCTCCAGCAGTCTTCCTCTAAGCTAGTACAGCTATGGCTTGATGGGCTAATGCTCCTTGACTATTAGTACAATCTTACCCTGGGCTGGCTGGAGCAAGAAATCTAGTGCAAAAAACAGGCACAAATGTGTACTCTCTCAAAATGAGGTTACACATAAATAAGTCATCTTCACCACTCCTGGAGACATCTCAACACCTTCTGTGGTTGGTAGAGCAAATGAAATTGTGTCTAAATTGATCTGTTCCACAGGCTGGTGGCAGCCTGCCAAGCCCACTCCTCTAGAGCTGGTTCCAGCAAGAAAAAGCATCAGGTACCTACATCAAGCACACCCAGATCCGCTCACTAGTACTGTCCTTTGAGATTCCAGACTTAACAAGTTATTTTAATTTCAAATGAGGAATATTTTGTTTCCAAGTTAAGTTAAAAACTTAACTTAAGTTAAGTTAAGAAGTTAAAAATATTAGCTACTTACATTTTAAAAGAGACTTAAGTTACTTTTCTGATTACTAAAGCTATTATTTAAAAGCTTACGATTACATCCCAAATACAAGCAGTTATAGCTCAGTTACCAGTTGGGAGAAAATTCAAGAAAAATCAATAGACCTGGGAGTCCATGATCACGGCCACGCTGTAAATTCAACGATGCTAAATCAAGTGAACCATTATTGGACAACACAAACAGTTTTTCTGTTAATTCTTCATTCAATAGTTGATCTTGCACCTGCAGTTTTGCTGAATGTGCTAGAACACCCCTTAGTAAAGGATCCAAGCCTCCTTTAAAGACAAAAATAATATAAAGTTACAGTGTATGTATAAACCATTGTAACTTTTTTAACAAATGTGAATGCATGCATGCTTCCATGTTTTTACCACAAGCTTTTTACATATGCAAAATTGTGCCACAGGTTGAAACAGAAGTAATAGTGCTATGAAAAGGCTCCATCTGCTTCCTCAGGTGTAAGAAAATTTGTAACCTGGTAATACATTCACCCACAAAAATAAAAAGATATGAAATATCTTCATCGTCAATCATCAATCATTAATCTATTGTCAATCTACCAGACTGGTTTAATCTGGAGAATAACTTTTGTCTGATTCAGAGAACTATTTAAGTCAGAATACTTGTTCCAGTTCATGTTAATGTTCTGGAACCAGTTTAACAACTTCAATCAGTGATGCAATTAAATACATGTTCCTATTCCTAATTCAAGATACATAACTTTGAAAAAAAGTTACAATATTCTGGAGAAAAAACCCAAATAATTTAAATAAAAACATACCTTCTTTAATGAGCCTCCAGGGACTAAAGAAAACTTCATGCAAATGAAGATTTGGGAGTTCTGGATCATCTAAATATTGTGCATTCAATCGCCTTACTATTGGTTGGATTGTTGCATGACCAAAACGAAAAGCAGCTGTTGAAAATACGTTAGAAACTGTAGGATTCATTGTGGGATTGTAACCTGTATACAGGCCAACATACAGATTAAAAGCATCTGGACCAATGATTTTGGGAATGTAATCTCTTAAAGTAATAATCTGAAAGAAAAGAAAAAGAAATATTTATCATTCAATGCTTTTATAGATGAATAGTAATGATTCCCATGTGTTAAATGCCTTTTTCTCCACTCATCTATCCCCAAGCATTTGGCATGGCTAAGAGCAGTATTAGCTGGTAACCAATATTGTTCTTATTTTTGCAGTAAAGAGACAAATGACTGGAGAGAATTAGTGTCACGGCTCAGTGCAGTACAACAGCCAGGCCCCTCTTAGCTCCTACCATAAATGCTAGAACAAAGCCTTCTACGTAGAGATTACCACTGTTGCTCAGTTCTAATCCACGGGGGTAATCCAGCTCACAGGATATGTTCTGAGATTTAAAGGTGTGATTATGACAGTATAAATTACAATGACCTTATAAATGGCAATGAAAGTGTGAATTACTATAAAATCTTTCAAGTGTGGTTGTTGATATGAACAGATTTTATTTTCAGACATATATTTGTGACACAAATCCTCTTTACTGAATATTTGAAATGACCAGGCTTTAAAATACTGGTACCCAGAATCCCTTGGTAGACAATTTATGCTAAACTCAAGCTAATTTGTAGACTCCTAAAAACACACACTTCAAAAATGAAAATGCCGATAAACACCTTCTGTCAAAGGCTTTTATAATGTAATAGCATTACAGTCACATGAAAAAAGCATATGAGTAATCCTGACCTAAAAAAAGGGGGAAAATGACCTAATATACCAAATAAAATCAAAGTGCATTATAGGTTAAAGATTACATTGAACTCAATAAAGCATAATGGGATGAATATGAAGCATAATGAACTAAATAAAATACCTTATAGATTCAATACAGTGTGCAATAAAACATACAGACAAATGTACTTTGAGCTTGATGTAGTGCATATTGAAAAGCTAGTTGGCATAAAATGACCTTATGAAAAACTTGTATCTTTATTTTAGGCAAGGCACAGAGACAAGCAAACACCTCCAGAATTTGCTCATTTTTCTCAGGAGGCAGAGGTAACAATCTTTTTATGTTTTCAGGTTAGGTCATGCAGTAAACAAAATATTTGAAAGACAATAAGTTAGAATTCCTTTTACAGCTCATTTAATACAACATATGAAGAAAATAAAATAATTGCTAGAAATTAATACTGACAGTGTCATTTGAGAAGTTTACCTTTTGCTACATTCACAAAGGGTTTGTAAGACAAATGTTCTTTCTAATTTCAGTTTTGGAGTTAGTTTTCACAAGCAAAGACTTTAAAAAGGACAAGGTTATCTATTTTGGCTGTCATTTTTTGGCTCATTGTAAATGAAATCCCAAGCTAAACTGTTCATAAAGGCCAGATTCCTTGAAGGAAACGGCAATTCAGATTTTTCATTTGATCCAGAGGTAGGATCTTAATTTCTTGTTTCCTCGGTGGGGGAAGAGGGATTGCTGTTTCAAGGCATGAAAATTAAAAGGCTAAGGTAAAAAGGGGCCTTAAGCCTGCCTTGAGCTAGGAGAGGCATCTTTTTGATGGAAACTTCCAGTGGCTACATAAGGCTCCATCAAGTGGGGGTGATTTTTAGACAATACTGACTAAGAAGATGTTACTAATAGAGCAGAAGATGATACTGCCAGAAAGAATCTGGAGTCTGGCAGAGAACCATATCTAAAGTACATCAGCATGTAGCATCTGGTCTTTCTGTAGTCTCTGAACATACCTTGCCTGAATTTGTCTGCATGGTCAAGGAGAGGCTCACTACAAGTTCTTGTAGCTAACACATATATAAGTTTTAAAGAAGGTGTAAACAGCTGACAAACATCAAAATTATTTTTTGTTAAAATTCTTTTGCATGCACTCCCTGCTCTGAAAGAATAATTTGAAAGATTTATTTCCTTTCATATTTGGCACAAATAAGCATCATACTTTGTTTCAATACATTGCTCTTTCAACAACTGAGATTCCTCTGTGGAAAAAAAGGAATATTCTTGTCTAAAAATATGTCAGGAAAATCAGAACCAGAAAGGGTCAATACAGAAGAGAAATTGCAAACAAGTACAATGAACTGCTTTCCATTTATTACATACTTTGAGTCTGTCTATTAATAATAAGTTAACTTGCAAGTGTTTGCAGCAGCATAAGGGATTTATGTAGATATAATGAGTCTGAACCTGCAAGGTACTGGGTGGTCTAAATTCCTTGTGACATTTATGAGATTAGTGGTAACCCGAGCTCCTCTAAGGAGACATTCAACACCTCATAACATCAACTCCAAGCTCCACAGAAGTCTAATGAAGAAATTAGTTTTAATTTGTAGTGCCAATATTTCTACTGTCTCATGGCAGTCATTGTTTCAATGGTATAATTCAGTGAGAAATGATGACAAATGGGCACTTTTCAACAGAAGCCCATATGCTCAATATCTAAATGACTTCAATAGTCTATATGACCAGACAGTAACAGAGGGATTGAGAGTATTTAAATGTTATTCATTTAGTCATATCAGAGAAAATAAAAATCTGATTTCCTAGAAATTCAACCAATCATTTGATAAGTATTTAGAAATGGAATCTGAGTGAGTACAAGACTGTCAGAAAAGGCTTTGTACAGATTTTACATCATATCATGACTCACATGTGCACTGTTTATAGAAAAGTAACTGAATCCTGATCTGCAAACACAATGATGCTCAAAGTTAAACACGCTGTTGCTATGAAAGACAGCATCCCTCTCATCCAGAAGGCAGAATTACAACAGGGGTTTCCAAGTGTCCTTATGAACTCAGTGTGCATCCTGGCTAGGTTTGCCTCCAGCCTGGGCTACCTCCAGCAGAAGTCAGCCATACATTAGATATTTGGAAATAGGTTACATAATTTCAGATTATTTTTTGAGAATTTTTTTTCATGTTAAAAGTTATTTCAAAGTAGGTGCAAAAGATACAGAAATTCCTATTACTGCTCATAAGGTTCAGCAGACTTTCTTTGTGAAAACCCCTCCAGCATTTTCCAAAGTAGGTGTGAATGGGACACAATGGATGGAAAGGGAAATTAAAAAAAAAGACTGGAAGAGATAATATAAAAATACGTGAACTATCATAAGAATAAGTAAGGTCAAAAATGCAACTTGCCTTTGCCATTGGCCAGAAGTAACTGCAAAGGAATAATATCTCACTGAGATAGTGAAGAGCCAATTAAATGAAGCTCCTGCACTTGGGAAAGATTGCAGAAATAATAGAGATCAACCAAACATAGCAATGTTGTTTAACTCATTAAAGTGCTAAGCACATTCGGGTTGAACGTTTCACTGTAGATGTCAAAGGATTTACAGATGATGTTGAAGTCCTAAACTTTTATGTGAAGGGTGACTGTATGGTAGTTCCATTTTTAATAAATAATGAACACGTTATTATAGTTCCATTAATAGCCTGAAATACACTCTTTATAAACATGAGCTATGACAGTATGCAACACTTACTTTTTTATAATATCTATTATTTATTTATCTTTCATAATTTCATAGAATTTGAGCTCTGAGAGGAGTTATCTAATCATCTAATGTCGCAAACAACTTTCATCCAAGTTAGCCATGTTGAACCCAATAATTATAGTTAAGTATGTCAGCCTCAGAAGACACCCGCTTTCAACCTGTGCCTCGGATCATGGCAGAAAGATGTTCAGAGAACACAGGCAGATGTAGAAGGAAGTGAAAGAACCACCTACATACACACTGAAAACTAAAAGTGGTTGTCAACTACAATTGGGATCAACTGGCAGTAACACCATTAATTCAGAGACGGTTCTCTGATACTGCAATAAATCAAAGAGAATTTGCTTCAGATTGATCTGCAAAACTCCTGCTTCACTCTGAATAGTGCTACATCATACGGCTTTCACACTCCAAATGGCATATCAGGGGAAACAGTCTCTGGGAGGAACAGCACATATGCATGCAATTGCATCCTGCAAACCATGTATGTATGAAATAGCAATGTTAAGACTGTAGCAGTTGCATAATTGAGCATTTTTCATGTTTTATCTATACTACACTTTTTGTTTAAAGGAAAACAAATTTAAGCTATTTTCTTACAAATAGCTTAAAAGGAGGAATGATAATTCCCTGTATTTTCTTTTCTCAGGTCAAAACAGGAGTAAGCAAAACAAGCAGATAATTTCATTTTTGCTAGTAAATGACAATGAAAAATTGTCTCTTTGCACAAAACACGAGGAAAATCAGGGTATGTATTTTTACCACTGTATATTGCAGTGTTAATACTTTAGAGTTAAGCATGTGTCATTCCCATAAAATACAAGGGGAGAGTTAACCACTGTTGTGCTTTATATAACCTACTACTTATCAGTGAAACATGCCTACAATGCAACCAAAAAAAATTGTCCAGGATATCAACAGGAAATTGTTATGTTGGATAACTTTGTCAAGTTTCTATTATTAAACACTTGTCACTACAGATATTTATGCTGCCAAAAAAGCATCTAGGAGGAAAAGCATGGTCTAGAGAGAGATTTTTTTCATTCTGCTTATTCTAGAAAGAAGGGAAGGCTTTTTGTTCAATTGTCTATAATTGCACATCCACAGGCAAAAATTACACTTGAAAGTATTCATTCCAAAAAGGGAGAATTTTAGAAATATGTAGCAACTGAAACTAAATTTTAGAGTGGAAATCTCAAGGTAACTTCACCTAGAGCTGTCATTAGTGTGCTGGTTAGCATACCACATTAATAGAGATACTCCAATTATCTGTCTGGAATGAATGTCTCTGAACCAACTAGATATAAACTCAAACACACTTCTAATGAGCCATAGGCAAATCTCATTAGTCTGTGATACCGATAGAGATAATGAGTAGCTTAGATTCATGCAGTGTATTGCCTGGCTTGTGCAAGTATTTTCTTTCAGGCCATAATGTTACTGGATGTAAATCAGAAGTATATGAACACACAGAGGCTACTTTTGGATTTGCACTTTTCTCCTAACAAGTATTAACAACTATTCTGACTTGTTTGTGCCATTGTTTTAATGTAAAACACCACATTTACAGCAGACGAGCTGATATGGTTAATGTAAACAAAATAAATTTAAAAAAAAAAAAAACCAACAAAACAAGCTTTTCAAAAGGACTGGCTAAATACAATAAATAAAATCTGTTATTTTTCTGAAGTTATCTGGCTTTAAGTGCAAATGACAACATGCCAGAGAATGTAAGTGATTTCTTAAAAGAAACATTCTGCATATTCTGCTGATTAAAAATTGTGGCAGAAGAAAGGAAAAGTGTTTTATCAGAATAGTGAAATTTTCTTCCCTCCTTACACCATTCATCTTCAAAAAAGTATCTTTTTGGTATTAAAAAATCTGTTTGTAAGAACCAGAAAGTGTACAAAAGTCCCCTAGGCATCAGATTATTCTGGTCCTGATATTGCTTATCCAGTATTATGGATTATAGCAGACAGGTTGAGTCACGGTGTATTAGGTTGTCTGATTAAAGGTCAATCTCCACAAACACAAAGGCCCTGATGAGGCTTGGAGGAGCAATGTCAGGTGGAACAACCTGAGTAACCAAACCAGTGAAAATGGACTCGCAGGATCGGCCATTCCCCGAGGCCAACAGAAAGAGTGGCCAGACCCCAAGCCCAGGTGGGAAACCCACCAAGATGAGCCAATGAAAGAAACTGTCCCCTGGACATCATGCAAGCTAAAAGGGCAGTTGCCTGCAGGAGTAGGAGTCATTGAGAGGTGCAGGGAAGAGAGGACTTGGGTGGACTTGTAAGAACTTTATGAAATTCTAAGGGGATTGTGGGAATGTGTGAAACACTATGGGGTATTCAGGGGAAAGGACTAATGGTGGGGAAAGGGAAGGGTCAAGATGACCTTGGTCATGGTGGACTGGAAAAAGCATGGGGGTATTGGAAGAAAAGGGGATAAAGGGGCTGTCCGAGCATGAAAAGTTAGCTGATCAGTGTGCTTGTCTGACTGAGTCTTGTGCTGATCTCTTAGTTTAAGCTATATTCTTCTGAAATCCTACTTCTCACTACCCCCTTTGTGGCTGTACTCTAGTCTGAGTGTGTGTGTGTGTGTGTGTGATCACTAGTGAGTTTCCAGCCAGACCAGAGATGATGAGCAGCATAAGAAACTTGAACACCTGCAAAGAGAGTGACTGGGACCCTGAGCCTCAGGGTCTTCTGGGTCTAGGCATCATGAGCCGGACCAGCTCTGGGGCCAGCCACTGTGCAGGCTGTCCAGGAGAGCCCTGCGTTGCCTGTGTGCATACTTCACTAATGGACTTCAGTCCTGAGCAGCTGCACAGAACAGAGGTCAGGCCATTCATGCTGTTCACATTCATGTGAGTGCCAGCAAAGGTGCTGCTGTTGGTGTGTGCTTGTTAGCGTAGCCTGCCGTGTGTGCGTGTGCACACCCAAGTGCGTGCCTACTAGGCATACGTGTTTGGCCTTGTACTGGAGGGACCTGAGAATGGGGAGCCGCGATATCCTCCCATCTATCAAGCTAGCACTGGAGGAAACCTTCTGGGTCCTGATGCCATCCAGATTTGAATGTCTCTAACACTATGAGCAAGCAGATTATATTTTGTGCAAGGGAAATCCTGTTGAATGTTTTTGTTTTGTTTCGGTTATGATAGGGTCACCTGAAGGTCCGCAGGACCAGAAGCTGTCCACATGGAATACCAGAACTGTGAGGAAAAAAAGAAGCTAAAGACTGTGTAGCTACTCTGGGGGCAGGGGCAGGGGGAAAAAAAAAGTAAAATACTGAGTAGAATTTGAACTTCTTGTTCTCAGGTCTAATATAAACATTATTAGGGACTCTTTTCTTTGTGTTTTCCCATCTTTATTTCTCCTTCTATCTCCTATCAAGAGTAGCCCTTGAAGCTTATGCATTAATGAATCACTGAGAACTTCACAGGCATTTTTACACAGGGAAGTTATTAATTTATATAATTCCTGTGAGAAAGTAAGCATTTTGCACACTATGTAAATAGAGAGATATTACTTTCTAATTGTTTCCTTTACCAAAAAAAAAAAACCCTGCAAAGAACTGCATTTGAAAAGGTCTCTTCAATAGACAAAATATATACTGGAGAAGCCTGCAGAAAGATGAACCAGAGTAGAAAGTGCCATGAAAATTGGAGCACTGAGGGGTCTGGACAAACTAAGGACAAGGACATTGCATTCAGAAAAGAGGAAAACAGAACAGACTTTGAACATGCCAAATCTGAAGCGCAGAAATAGGTGGCAAAGAAAAGGTAACATCATCTCCAGTGCCACTCACAGAAATATATTTGAAGTTTTGTGATTGACTCTAAGATATTCACTGCAATGTGTAGATAAGCAAATAAGCAGCCAACCTGATGCAGAGCCCCAACAATTTTTCGTGCTTCTTGGTAGACTGTCTCAGCAGTCCAGTGGCTGTTGATGTTTTTGAGGGCTCTGGCCAGGCGGTTGTGCTCTCTCAGCCACAGCGTGTGCATAGCTGCCAGAGACGTGACCTCGCTGGATCGGCTGTCCCCAGCCATAAAGCATTCAATCCTTTCACCTTCACTTGCATTCGAGTCCTGCGCACAAGGTGATGGGATCTGGTCTGTAAAAGGCAGGTATTCCCGATGGTTATCATAATATTTAACGTTTACTCTAAGAAGTCCTTCTTTGCTTGTTAAATTCCTCAGTTTGTTTTCAACAGCAGGGCTACTGCCATAGACGGTAGAAGCATCAAGAAAAGAAGTTAAGCCATTGATCTGTTGTCTTGGATTTAGTGCTGATAGATTTCCAAAGAGAGTACCATGATCACCAGTGCCACATGCAGGAGATGAGCGGTAGAAGGGCAGGCAATCTGTCCCTGCAGTTAATGTATCATCGGTGGTCACCTGCATTAAAAAAAAACAAAAACATGTATTTTCTGAGGTGAAGGTAACAGCTGTGGATGTTGAATTAAGGCTTGTGTAAATGTTGCCAACTTCTGTCTCAGTTTTCAGTTGTTCAGATCTCCCCTACTAGAATGACATTCTAAACCTGTAGAGACTGTTTTCCTTTAGATTTGAGCAAAAAGATGATTTGACCCTTTTTAAGGAAAGACAGAAATAAACCCCAAAACCTTTACACTGTAATAAGAGCAAGGTACTGATGTAACCCTTTTTGAGTAGATCTACACCTAAATTAGCCTGGCTTCACAATCAAAATTCATCACGAAATGTATCACACTGAAGACGTGAACATCTGGTCAAATTATGTTCTGCTGAACACCAAATGAAGCAGCAGGTTTACCTGTATACATAAAAATGTAACAAAGAGTTTCAATGCTTGCAGCAGCACGCTGTAAAAGCTTTGTTTCAATATGTAATTTTAACCCAGTTTCCTAATGAAAAAAGGAATATGTCATTATTCACACTGCTTTCTGCCAGTCCCCCATAATCCTTCTCCCACCTTATTTTACAGTGACAGCTGTCTTACAAGTATTAAATTCTGACTGTCTTCATAAAAAGCAAAGGCTGAACATAGCCTTTGCCAAATGAAAGACTTCCCAGTCCTTTATTGGTTTGACCCACACACAGCCAAGAGAATGAGGTCAAATGGTGATCCAGCATTTGTGTGGATGCTGGATAGTCAGCATTCATATAGTCTGAAGAAACCTGTCACAGAGTCAGCTACTCCAAATATAGGTAAAGGGCATGGAAGAAACATGTAGGGATTATCAGATTGGATCTTGGGGTATAGGTAAAGGTCTTAGGGGAAAATACAGCCAAAACCGGACAGCTAGAAGTTTCGCCACAGGAGAGCACTGAAAATAGTGTGTGAATAACTTAACAGATGTGGAGAGGGCAGCAGAGATCTTCGAGGAGGATAGGAAGGAAGAGGGACAAAGGTTTCATTCACACTGTAGGATATCCAGAAGGAAAGCTCAGAACATCAGTTTCATTTCAAAGAATAGAGTTCATCACTAAACCAAAACCTGCCAGGTTTCAAAATAGCTAAAATCTATCTTCGTTATCTCATGCACATTTGGCTTTATGAACTCTGTTTTTTCTCAAAAGCACATTATTTCCAAATTTTATCAGCACTGCATTATGTACCATTAACTAGCCATAACAGCATGTCAGTTCCAAGACTTTAAAAAAAGATTAACCTCAATTAAAATTGCTATAAAAATCATGGAGTCTGAGTTTCAGGAAATATAATGCTGGGGTTTTCTTATCTATTGATTAACATGAAATAGGAACAGATAACACCTACTAAAGCTGCTGAAATATCCTAGAAAAAAAACCCAAAACTCTTCAAACATTTGACTGAGAGAAAATAAATGTTTTGTACAGACACCTGAGCTAACATTTTTTATTTGTATTCTATCTCCTTGCTTTTCATTTTTTTCATTCTTTGACAGAAGACAGTGAATATTGTAGGTGTTATATAAAATGTTGTAATTTCTTCTTCATAATTCTAATAATGCAGAGACCAGTCTGTGAAGATAAAATAGTTATTAAATTGGGTGTAAAAGTAACAATGCAACTTTGGAAAGGAATTCAAGAACTTCATATATTAATGTCATTACTTAATTTATTATATCAAGTAAAATTTTCTTACTACTGAGAAGTCATGGCAGTAGGAATTCATACCAGTAAAGCATTTAAGTTAAGAAAGGGTTCATTGGCTTTTAAGTTTTGTTTGGTAAAGAAATTCTACCAATACTTCTTTAATAGTTAGGTTTTAGCAAATCAAAGTAGGTTATTTTTGAAGGAAGTATGTAATTTCATTTCATTTTTCTTTCTTTCACTGACTGCTGAAATCTGTAATTTCTCTGCCTTGTGTTTTGTATTTAGTCTCTATTAGTAAGTCTCTTGGGTTTTTATTAAGAGATTATAATATCTTTATAATATCATTACATTAAGTCTCTTGTCTGTTCTCATACTACTAATACCTGCCACAGCTTTGTATGTGTTTGAGTGTCTCCTGCTTCTATTTATCAGGAAAGCCTGGCATAATTCAGGTATCACTGGAAAAAAAAAAAAAAGTATGAATCGCCTTTAAGTTGTTAAACAGCAAGGCTTACAAAAAACCCATATCAACAATGAATGAAGTTCATACTGAATAATCTTTAGTTAAATGCCTCTGCAATTTCAATTCAAACCATTCTATGCCCCAGTGGAGAAAAACAGCAGTAATGAACATTAAGAGACTGGGAGAACTGCATAATGCAGTCCTTTCCATTTTCATGGGATAAGCAGCATGCAGCCAGCAGCTGAATGTGCAAATGAGAGTTTCCTTACATTATTATTCAAATGACATCAAAAATAATATAAGGAAAAAAAGAGACCTTTTTCTGCTGAAATGGGTACAGAATCATGTTTTTCTCCAAAACTAATGAAGAATATCCATATCATTTTTTTCTTTGCCTTGCATAATCCTAGAGGAAAAAAACTCACAACAAAACCCTCTCTGGCCACAATAGTTTTCCTAGTATAGCTGCACATTGATTTAAACTGTTATTATATATGCATAGTTGAACCTGTTTACAGTGAAATTCTTTTCTGTGTAGGAAAATGAAAGGCACTAATTGTTTCAGTGTACTACAATGTCTAAACTGTCATTTCAGTTAAAGAAAAGTCTTTATTATTGTGAATTTGTTCTGTGGGAAATGACGTCGTAAAAGGATTTTCACTGTAGGCTTAAAAGAAAACCTAGCTTATGGTCTATGAAAGTTTGCCAATAAGGGAAACATGAACGTTTATATGTGGACATGAAACTCAGAGGAGAGGCAATGACCCCATCTGAAAGTGAGCTGCTACCTCTGAAACACAGAAGAAAAAGGCAGGGGCTCACTTTGCGGGTTGTTGAGTGCACACAGACTGATCCATTTGTAGCTGAGAGAGTAAACTGTCATGTTATGTGTCACCTTTTGCAAATCACCTCACTTTTCTGGGGCTCTGTTTCTTTTCCACCTTTTTGTACTTGAACTGTCTGAAAGCTTTTCAGGATTGTATCTTACTATGTGTTTGCACCATGTCTAACTTATTGTCAGCAATGTAATTAATAACTGAATAAAGTCAGTAGCTGTCCTATGAAAGTCTTTCTAATGTCTCATTATGTCTCAGCCTGAACCTGTAATAATCATCTGAGGAATGACAGGTTATATCTGCAACTCTGTTCCATGTGTCAGGCTACTGTAAAGGAAGTATAAATTAAGCTAGCAATTTTTTCTTCTTTTTCTTTTTTTTTTTCTTTCCTCCGCATTACGGGATTCTGAAAAGATAGAGAAAAAGGATGTTCAGGCTCTACCAGAAGCTACAGGCTCAATGTGAGAATCACTGGGCTAAATCTATAGCCTTTATTATGAAAATGTCCAGAATAGAACATCATAATGGTTCCTGCTAACCTATGAATCATTTACCTACATTTGTTATTAATATTAATGCACTACCACAGCTTTCAATTCTTTATTGAATTTCTCTAAGAACATATTCCAGACAGCTTCCCTAACCTTCACAGTCAGGAGCTCCCTTTCCCCAGTGAAACCCCCAGAGAGAGCGTGTAGCAGTAAGCACAGTTGTCCTTTTCCATGTGTGGATTCTCCCTTGGGTGCCACTGTTCTAGGAACGCAGCAAGAGTGCAAACTGCAGCCTCTATGTTTACACTGTTGGATGACATGCTATTGATTTCACTGTCTTTGGAAACCAACCACAGTTGCTTCATACACAAAATGAATGTATAAAACTAAGTGGGTTTCTGTTCCAAATATTTGATAGGTGGAGATTAGCTTTACTTAAGATTTCAGGAAGAAAATCAGTTCTAGGAGGAAATAGATTTTGTTTCAGTGTTCAAAAAATAGTACCTCTGGTCACACTAATAACTACAAGCCCCCTCCTTTATTTATTTTTTTTTAATACACTGTCTATTCTTTATCTTTGACAAGAACAGTCACAATACTAGACATAGTATAGCAAAAGAACAACCATCTTCATATCTGTCCCTCTTTAAGCTGTGAATAACAGAAAAAATAACAAAAGGGAGCTGAAAGATTCATGGGACTGTGATCAAGTAATGAATCCACAAGTCTGAAACTTCTCTAATACTTACATGTTTGTGTCTGATTTTCTTTATATGTCCCTCCCCATAGCCATTCTGAGTATCAGACACTAACTCCCAAAGGTAGCCATGGGTAAGCCTCGACCCTGTTCCCCTGCTAGGCTCTAGTGTTGAGCAGGAGCAGCTCCTAGGCTACATTCAGTGCTAGGTTTAGTACAAGTAACTTGCTTTCAAGAGCATCCTTGAAACATGCTCTGTAATGAATCTCTTCACAGCTCCAAGACACAAATCCAAAATATGTCCCTTATTTAGAGCACTGAAGGATGCACTTGTGTGTACATGCTGTGGTAATCTGTGCAGCTTCTTCGTCTCTGCACCATAATGCCCCTGCCACAAGAATAATATTAGCCTTGCATCCTTTTTAGTAAATTGCCTGCTTTTTAAGCAGATGGGATTTCCAGGCTTGAACTAGTCAGTGTTCAGTGATCAGACTTCTATGGTCCCTGTGATCCACGTTTGATTCAAGTTATGGGCAACAGTATTTGTCTGTTCTCAATTTGAAAATCTATTTAGTAATAAAAAATATGGTGGTTTTGCACTTAAAGATCAATACTAATTGCACTGCTTCAAAGAATAGGTCATAAACAGAAAGCATAAGCTCTAGAAGACTTTTGCAGTTTTATATCTACAGCAAACTGACTTTTAAAAAATGGAAATCAATACGTAACCACCTTGTGTCATATGGTTGGAGACACACTCCACCTCCTTCACACATAACGTGAAGCACTGCTGGTCAGGGACTGGACTTCTGCCGCAGCCTCTCCTGATAAGACTTTGGGAATGGGAATGTTTCTAAGGCTATTACTTAACAGCATAAACAGAGTAAATAAATTCTTGCACCAGGTGGAAATCTGAGATTTTTCTCAGAACTATGGAAGAATTGCTGTAATTAGGGCTGTTGTGGACAAACCAGGTTACCCAGACACTCAAACATATGATACTTCACATGTTTCCTGAGAATGTGATTCTTTAAGAAGTCTGTGCTCTTACTGAATTCTCTCAAGCTATACTTGTAAACTTTTGAAAGCCCGTATCTGCTGGGTGAGAGAGAAAGTTACCTGCCTGTGGTAAAATCACGGGCAGACATTAATTTCACTTATCCTTCCCTGTGTTTTAGATTCTCTCACCAAACGGAAGATGAGCCACCTTTCAACAGAACTGATTCAGTTCCCGTTACAGTTAGCAGAATATTTTCCTTTATGTTTAATGGAAATGGAATGAGGCATTTAAGAAAAAAGAGTATGTGGCATACTTACCAGTTACAGTTTGCTAGGGAAAAGAGTTTTCTATTCTGATAGAACTTATTCCCTACACTGGCTTCAGTGTATAGAGAAGCTGTCAGTAATCAAACTCCAACCCTAAGGAAAGTAATTTGGGTTGCTCTGGATAGAGATGGGGGCATCAGTCCAAGGGCTATAATGGGCATGGGTCTCTCACCTGTAGCATGAGATGGACAGGCTGTGCTTTGAGAAACAAAAAAGTGGTTTGACTTTTCTACTTATTTTTTTTGAGTGAAAGAATGTCTATACTTTTAAAATAATCAGACAAGAACATAAGATGCTATATTTATACCAATTTATGTTTCTTCTAACCCTCTAACAAGCTTTGAATTCATGTTTTCCATCTACTCAAAGCAAAGAGGTGATATATATAAGTTTCAGCAACTCCCTGAAGATCATTTTATACATACATTGAAGAGACAGCTCTCTTCAAAAGTTTGCATTAGCTGCTGGAAATATCTTTGCTTTCACTGAGTAAAGTTAAGATCCTTTCACTTTATCTGACTGGCAATTTAAAAACAGAATTATTTATGACTACTTCCCTATTTTCCAATGGAACTCAAAACCTTGAAACATGAGAACAATAACATTACGGGGGTACTAGTAAGGTTTCTCTGTAACATAAGCCTGAGAGGCAGAAAATTTGATATCTGTGCTAAGTGCTTTAGCTATAGTTTGTTATCTCTACAAAACAATTTAAATATCCACCTGTTTAATTTAATAGTTGCTTTGGGTTTCAATTTTTCTATCACTGCCTGCTCTAATAATTCTGAATGGTCTACCAGTTTGCTTTGTAATTATTTCAGTGTATGTGTATCACTAATGTGCTTTATGTTATTCACCTGTTTAGAGCCTGGAATGTGTCTTGAAGAAATTAATTTAGAATCTTACCTTTATTGGAAAACACGGATTTTGTTTTTCACATGTCATCTGGCACTCCATTCCAGTTAGAAATGTGGTTCTGCTTGTGCTCTGGGGTGTGAATGCAATGTCATGGTCTATGTATTGTCCCCAGACCATAATAATATCAGAATACAGGTTGTCTCCAGTAACAGCCTCATTAGACGTGTGAATAATTTTTTTTGTCACTTCACGAACCTGGGAAGAGAACTAATTTACCTTAAGTGCCAAGTAGTATTTACTTCTCACATATGATAAAACACTAAAAAACAGGGAGAACAGTGATAAAAGCTATTTTCTTTCCCCCTTAGAATACTTTATGTTGTAGAGTTCTTTTAATGGTTTTCTTAAAAAACAAAAAAAACCCAACCCAAAACAACAAAAAATCCAACCACTGACAGACTCTTATTTCCATTCAGGAGCTGAGATACTGGTGCCACAAGCAGATTCAAAGATGTTTCAGCTGAATTTTTGTATATATTTGCCAAATGAGCAGTGTATCTTTGATCTGTTCCTTTCCAAAGAATTTTGAAAACCACACATTTCTTTTAGACTGTCTAAAAGTTTTCTTTCTATTTATTCTGTTTTCTGCTCCTTTAACAAATGGATCCTGTTTGCTGGGCAACCTGAAATCACTGTGGATACACAGAATCTCTGAGCTGCTCCGTACATAAATGCAACAGCTTATGCAGCCCAGGAGACAAGCTAGGTTGCAAATACATGGTAGCTGAAAGCTCTGCTTCATTTTTGCAGACAGGGAGAAGACAAAACGTATTTCTGAGGCACTTCTGTGAAAGCTACATAGAGATATAGATGCTCTGAGGCCGAAGACATGGAGACATCTATGCTACCTGTCCAGCCTATACTAATAACCAAGCAAAACCATCAGAGCAAAATCAGCTGTCAGTCTGTGATGATTAGGGTATTGCTGTTATTCACGGATTCCTCCCTCATGTTGCAAAATATTCCCTCACATACAGTAGCTGCCTTAGAAGTCAAGAAATTGAAAGGGCAGCACATAAAATAGTCACAGGGTCTGTAATAAATATAATGGCTATATAGTGAATGTATAAAACAGGTGCAGTTAAATAGAATTGGTAAGGACAAGTGGCAACATGGGACTTGTTAGGAACATAGGGCTTTATCTTGAAATAGTCAAGAGCAGAGATACATAGAGCTCATCAGGAACACAAGTTCTTATACCAGTATTTTAATAGCTTTGGTGGCCACAAACCACAACTTTTTTCCTTGCAGTTAGTAAGATTCTCTTATCACTGTTAACTTGCACAGCTAGGCTGTGTTCTACTATTGGTTTATAGTAATCCTCACACTTATCTCTCACCTTTACATTATTTGCGTGTTGCTTTTTAAAGGATATAGTCAGATAGCTAAAAGTACAAAAAAAAACAATTATGTAAATAAGGAAAAACATCTATGACACTAGTTTTATTCTATCTTACTTCAAAATAAAGCAGAGAACCTTACTGATGGTCAGATATGATAAAAGTCCATGCAGTCATGTAGTTTTGTTTTATTGTGTTTTACTTCACAAGCATGCACCCTAATGAATCTAGAAAAAAGCAGTTTCTACCATCTACTGGAAATTTACCTATGTAAATGTCAGGTTTTCATCTTAAAGTGCTAAACTGTGCAGCTTAGAGACAATGTTATTTAATTAATAACATGAGTTGCAGTTGACATTAACACTAAATTCTCTTGCTCATCCTTATTAAACATACGGTGGTTAAAATAACAAGACTTTGAGTCCATTAAAAGTCATGTTTCAAAGCAAAGATGACAAACCAAAAATAGTAAATCTAGCCCAAATCACTGTACGCTGCACTGGGGAATTTTTCATCCAGTCCTCTGTGCAAATATTTTTTGTTCAAACTTCCCTCTATAGAAACTCTATTTTTTAAGTATATGAGCTTATAATCTATAAATATTGCAATACCTTCTTAGCTCAGTAACTTGGTCTATTTAAAAAATGAAGTTATGATTTGACAGCAGTACTTGCTCAGTTAAGGTGTGTTAACCTAGGAGAAATAGTATACACATGTACACACATATACATGCTAACACATCTATGTGCTTTACATTTATTAACACACAACCCTCTTTTCCCCCTTCTCCTCCCTTGAATAAAGGCACCATTATTGAAACAAACAATCATAAAATCACTGGAAAATCTAGGCTGGAAGGAAACACGGGAGGCCACATAATGCAGCTTTCTGTTGAAAGCAGAGATTAGGTTATTCAGAGCCCCATCAAGCCAGGCCTTGGGTATTTCCCATGAAGGATATTGCAGCAGTTGTCTAGGCAGCCTATTCCAACATTTAATTGTTCTTGCAACATGTTTTTTTTTTTTCTTGTATCAAGACAAAATTTCCCCTGGAGCAACTGGTGATCACTGCCTCTTGCCATGTCAGTGTGCATCCTGGTGAAGACCTCCCTCTTCTCTGTTATGGCCTTTTCAGTATGAGAGGGCTGTGATTAGATCCACCCTGCGCTGCCTTTTCTCTAGGCTGAGCAACCATCACCCCGGGTCCGCTGGTGTAAGCCAGGCCAGGCACGCGGCTGACTCACGCCTTGCCTGCTCTCCACCATGGCGCTTTTTGGCAGAGCTGCCCCCAGGCAGTCAGTGTCCCCCTGCACTGTTCCTTGGCCTTACCCCAGCTCTCTCACTATTTGGCTGGCTGAACTTACGCTTTAGCAAAGCTAGCAGCTCCTTAACTGAGTTCAACGTCTTCTTTTACTATTTGATTTACTGATAAAAATAGAGGTCTGTGGCGGCGGCTATGGTTATAACCCAGTGTAAGTGTTTCAGGTGATCTCATGGTGCACTTTCTCACCAAAGGTAGCTGAACTCCGTTGTATCGGACATTGGGATCCCATCCTCGAGGCTGGCTGAGTCCATCTTCATAGGCTGGTGGAAGCCACCTAGCCAAGGCTGTGTTGGATGCTCCCCATTGAGGATGTTCCCTGGGAAAAGAAAAAAACAAAAACCCCCAAAAAACCCAACAGCAGCAGCAAAACCCCAAACCCCCTATGCCTCTGAATATATATATTTAAAAATATATTAATAATATATTTATAATCTGGATACAAAATAGTCTGAATATAAAATAATATAAATATGAAATAATATAAAATAATCATCAGCCACAGCACAATAGTCTATTGAAGTAATATGTTCATGTAATGATCTTTGAAAAGGCATCAAATATTAGCTTTCATGGATGCCAACATCAGTTTGAATTGAAAGGAAAACAAAGAATTAAATTATTAATGAAAAATTAATCTTTTACTTAAGTTTATAATGTAACTTGGTTACCTTTGACATCTTTAAAATACTTCCCCTGATGGTGATTTCCTGAGAGTGTCCTCATTCCCCATAAAGTCAGATATACTCTTAAGTGCCTTTGCTGTCATCTTTTAAAAGATGTTTGTTTAAAGCAATAGCTAGGAAATCAAGATTTAGGAAGATATAAAGAAGTCCTAGAATAAAGGTGAAGAAAGCTTAGAAGAAAAATGGATACTAAAATCGTACAGAAGTAATTGTTTAGCAAGACATAAGCAGAAAGGACTGAGGAAAGGGGAACAACGGCTGAAGCTGTTGAATTCAGTGGCAATGCTCCCTCTGGTTGCATCTATACTAATTACTTGGGTTGAGCTTTGGGAGTGCCTCTGCACAAGCCCAAGCACTGGTATGCATTTAACTATGCTTTTAAGTTGCTAACACTGCGGAGTGTTTTTGGCTCACACCAACTAGCATTTCTTTGAATGATACCTGGCTGGGCACACCTTGTGATTAGAGCATGCCAGTTTGCCATCCTGCAGCCAGCCTGCTTGGAAGAGGGAAGAGGAGTAAAAAAGTATAGACAAGAGAGTGAAAGGGTGGTAAGAGTCAGGTCATACTTAGTGTGAGGGCCAGGAAATGATTCTTGGTGATTTTTATTTATTAGTACAGTCAGTGAGTCTTGGACTTGACTGAATTAATTTTCTTTCTATCATGAACATTTCTAATGCATTTTTCCTTAGAAAATACTTTAGGGGTTTTTTTTTGTTTGTTTGTTTGTTTGGTTGTTTCTTTTTAACATGGCCTGTTCAATATATTTCATAACTGTTAAGTGTCTACAGATGTTAAAAAGAAGCAAATTTGTGCAATGTACCCAGTTGAACAAAATTGTAAAGTAAGCCACAAAGAACCTGAAATATTCCCAGACAGTTAGTAGAACTACATGGTGTTAAAACATACATTTATATGTCTATTGGGATGCTAAAGAGAACAATTATTTTATTAATACTTCATTGATCTCCAGCACACTGAAGTGGCTCAATTTGCCAAGCTATATGGTACTGTAATACACTTAATTATCCATAATAATTCACACTTGAAGGTTAAAGTATGCTTTAATAAAGCATTCAAATTAGTTACAGTTGATTTGCCTTTATTGAAATTGCATAAAATACTGCACATAGTGTAGTGTTATTTCACTCAATTAAAAATAATGAAATGTTAATTTAACTGCTTAACCAGTGATTTTTCTCCTGATTGCTTTTATATTTTAGCAGATCACTGGAATGCTACTTCAGTAAAACCCTTCTCACATGCCTTTTTATTATTACATTAAACATGTTAATGCCTTGGAATCTTGCTTCAGTTAAAAAGGTTTTTAACCAGGGCAGCTGAAATAATGAGATTTTGTTACCATACAGTATTATAAAGCAGTCAAATTTGATTACTATACATTCTGTTTACAGGAAGTGGGACTTTTAATTCACTTGTGAAATACTGGAATTGCACAGTTTGGATTTTGGTTTGGCTCCCTTAGAAGGAACCTGGAGCTTTAAGATGCACTTCACTATCCAGATTTATGTCTTTTGAATGTTATTTTAATGTTCTGCCTAGTTTCAGGTAGAAAGAATGAATGCCATATGGCAATTTAATAATTGGATTTTATCATGTTTTACATTGCTCTGAGCTACCATGGACATAACTTCTGGAAAACATGGAAAACTTCTGAAAAATAAGCCTGCCACTGAATTGAACACTTAGCTTGTATTGAAGCAAAGCAGCTACCCTAAAGGAAACATCTCAAGTCTTTCTTATAGTCAATGGATTCAGCTGGCACTGCTCATTCTTTCCACTAGGTGAGCCATAATCATATCCCCAACTGTCAGTATTAGAGCTTCAGACTCAGCATAAGGTCCTTACCTGATGAAATGGTTAACGAGACAGCAATGACATAGAAATGCTACAGATAAAATTCCTTCTAGCTGCCCAAATATTAGACATACAAAATATAATTTATTCATCTAAGCACCTGTCCATGAAGCCAGAGAGACAGTTAACTCCTGGGTGCCATGCTGTCGTCCCATTGTATCTCTCACTATTAGGAATAGCGAAAGCTTCAGCCTTGCAGTAGACATATAACTACCTCAGAAAGCTAAGATTAGGTGAGATTAATTGCACTGTGTGATTCCATTCTTTTAGTACCTGTAATTCCTTCACCTTTGAATCCCTCTCATTGCACTAAACATTAAAAATTACTCAGATCAATGTTAGTTAGTTGGGATAAAAAATGGGGAAAAAAATAGCTATTTGGATGTGCCTTGTCTCCTCTATTGTTCATAAAAAATAATGTTGTAAATTTATTTTGCCTATTATCCACATGTATGCCTCCAGGCAGAAAGAAAAGTAAAATCTATTGATATCTTTTACTACTAAATGTGGATAATGACATTGCTGGGAATGTCTGATGTTATGTGTAATAAGAAAGAAGGATTTTTCAGGTCACAATTCTTATCATACCTACCTGTTATTGCAGGCACCAGTGATGAGTCGATATTTAGTAGCTAAGCAATTATTTGGACATTTTGGTGGCCACATATAAGGCAGACATCCAGAAATGTTAGCAATCATCATGAGCAGATCAGCTGATAAAGGATCTGAAAGGAAGAACCCAAACAAGTAATTTGCTCTATTGCTATATAGCTGCTACAGGAGAAGAGGCATTATTGTCAGCTATAATTACAGCATCCCCTCTCTTCTTCCTAGGAGAGAGCACTTAGTGAGAGTTGCTGCAGGAGTCAGTCTTGCAGACTTAGAGGAGATAGAGGGTGAAAGGGAAGAGCTGGGTTTATTGTCTGATGTGTAGAGAATGAGAAGGAAGTAGTCCAGTCACCTATCCATTCTGCCCATCCAACTCTGAACTAAGCTGCTTTAGTCCATTGATCAAGACAAAAAAGTAAGCTAGAAAAACAAAAAAAAAAAAAGGTTTGAGAGCCAAATCAGCTCAAAAAATGTTCTGTTGAGTGGCTAGAACCTGTGCAAGGTAAGGGTGAGAACAGAGAGAGAATGGGCTGTTAGACTGCCTACACAACCTTGTCATTATGTACCAGCTACTCATGCCAATTCGTGGATGCAGCTGTATTCCCATGTTAGTTCATGTTAAAAGTTATGCTCAGAGCTCATTTCTCCAGTTAGCTATGCTGCCTAGGTATTGACTCACATGTTTTCTTTAAAGTCAATTTAGTTCTTTAATTTGTGTAAAACTACTCTTTGCTATGGCACGTAGACTGTATAGCGTCTATTCATCTTCCATTAAAGTTTTTTCAGTCCTGAAAGTTAACAAGAATTTTGTGCACTGTTCTATGGTGTAGAAATTTGATTTCTTTTGAAACTGCACCAGCAGAAAAATGATTATATCTCTGTTTGTGAGTGTCTGTGTATATATAAATATATGCACACAAACACACATATAGATATATTTTTAGTTCTACAAATATCCCATTAGTAAGCCAGACATTTCCATGAGAAAAAAAAAAAACAAAAAAAAAAACCAACCCAAACCTGTGAACCTTTATGTTTGTTTACAGCACTTTAATGCTTCCATATCTTCAAAAATAATGTCATGTTATAATACTAAGACAGAGAATACACTTTATAATTCTCCAGGTCGTGATGCTCCAAGTGACAGAATTAAATTACAGAAAAAAAGTCAATGTTTCTGAAACTTTGAGCCTTCCAGACACCGGGCAGACATCTTGAAATTCAACTCTAATTAATGGTAACAAGAATTTTACTTTACTAAGGTAATTTTCCACCATTGAACTTCCTGTATTATCTCTCTTTCTTTCTGTCTCCATCTAACATATAAAACCAGTTAAAACAGAAACAAAGTGGAAATAAATGTGTAACAGCAATGCATTAGCAAATTATTTTTGGACATAAGAAAGTAAAAGTAAGTGTCCAGAGGAAGTGTATTTGAAAGTGCCAGTGCCATAGAGTGATATAAATTGTATTATTTTATCTGTAGACTCTAGGCCCCAGAAGCACTAAACCCAACGTGCTGGGGAAGATAGATATATAACTGTAAACAAGCTTGCAACACCACATATATGCAAGTTGATTTATAGGCAATACAAATATTCAGTCAGGAGTTCACAGGATGCCAGTAGCAAAGTGCTGCTCTCCTCAACTATAGGAACAGAGCCCACACTCAAGCAAAGAAAAATGTAAACCAGTCATATGACCTGCTTTTAAGAACAAAAAAGAGGGCATCCTGGCCCAAGGGTGCGGACATATCATCTACTCCTGCCAAAGGTAAAACAAAAGTGAAACTAATGCAACTTTAATCTAAAACACAACAGTCAAGAAATCAACAGGGTGTTTTGCCAATGTCAATATACTATATTTACCAGTTGGATGCAATGAACGTTTGTGCTTCTGGCAAACTTTTTGTTTCAGCACTTGAATTGACATTTCCATTCGTTCTGCTGCTTGGGAAATATCTTGACTCTCTTTTTCAGGAAATTTTGAGAAAGCCAACAGCAAGGTAGGAGTTGCTATTCCCCTTCCTTGGATATTTCTATAATTGAGATAAAATACAGAAGGTTTTTTAACATATAACTTTTTAGACTTATTCATAGTTGTATTTGTCTATGTTGGATATGTTCTGAATTTAAGGTATATTTTGATTGAAGGGTATGGTGGAAAAGCAGAGAGGGAGACTACTTTGTGACCTTGTTCTGCAAGGAATATTCTGGAAAGAAAAGGAAAGTGCCCTTCCATGGGACACATGCAAGGTTAAGCTTGTAAGAAGCCTTCAGGATGAGATAGAACCTGTTGGGATGGACAGAGTGGTGGACAAAGTGGCTGGGAAGACCTTGTGCAGAGTAGTCACAATATAGAACTCTTACTGTAGACACATCTAAGTGAGTAGGCTTTGCTTTCATGTAACATTTTAATATCAAAGGCCATCTCAATCATTGCAGTTGGATTCACAAATGCTTGAGCACCTATGAGTCAAGCAACTGGCCCACAGTCATCTAGATGTCATCTGCAGTTGATCATAGAGACATGTCTAGTCTCAGAGACTGTCCCATCACCTGCCTTGCACTGACTAGTTATATATGGAGTTTCAGCAATTAGTTTAGTAGGGCTTCATTAGACAGTTATATGGTTATATGTGTTAGTTTATAGCCTAGCTTTACCTCTAACTTTAAGGAGCTCAGGTTTGATATGATAACTTCTGTAACATAAAGTTAAACACTTAAACATAAGAAAAATATTTTTTTTTACTGTGAGGGTAGTCAGACACTGCAACAGATTGCCCAGAAATGTTGTGGAGTCTCCATCTTTGGAGATATTCAAAGACCAAACAGACAGTGTGCTGAGCAATCTGCTCTAGTCTGAGCACAGTGCTGGCCTAGCTAGTCTCCAGATCTCTCTCAACTGTTCTGTGATTCACTGCAAGATTTATTTTATACTCAGCATGGGCAGTCTTACCATTGTCCCTTAATGAGGAGAGGAGCCTTGAGAAAAGTGCATCAGGGAGAATTTCCTTTTTAGCTAGAAGTCCCAAGTCCTAAACTGATTCCTACAGCTTAGAAAAAAAAAACTCCAGTCTATTCCATTTCCAGACATGGTCATAGGTTGCAGACATCCCTGAGGGCTTCTCTGCAGCACAGATTTATTTGGATATGCAATTTTCATGAAAATGTTGTGCCGTCATATTCACTTACGTTTATTTAAAGCATGAGACAAGTTTCAAAAGGAAAAAAAAACAGTTTTGATTTGGTGAAAGCAAACAGTTAAATTTTGTTTGCGAAATTAGAAACATGATTGAATAAAAAGCATTAAGTAAGAAAATACAACTCTAAGGGTTTTTCTACGTGCTAAATTTGTCCTTAATTGATCCAAAAGAGCCTTAGCCTGCTCCTGTATTCTTTATACAGAAACCATTCCTTTCCTTTCAAGAGCAGAGCTCAAGGATTCTTGCAACTATGAAAAAGAACTATCTTGCTCCTCAGCACCATGTTTTTCAGGTTTTCCATAGATAATTCCGAATTTGGCAGGGAATATGGAGTATAAAAATTCCTGAACTGTGTCTCAGTT
>VZTL01068432.1:0-11014 GCA_013400535.1 Scopus umbretta | reverse complement strand
GAGACATTTCTTAGGTTAAAACTTTTTTTAAGAGGCTAAAACCAAAGCTGAGATGCATTCCTGTAATGCCTATGTTTATTTACTACAGAGGTTGAACAACTTGCCTAAAGGAAAGTAACGAGGTGTGCCAGCATATATCTTCCCAAGCAATACCATCTTCAGACTAAGTGCTTGCATTCTGTCAGCAGGGCTTAGAGACACACTATCGCTCAACTCTGAAAGTGAAAAGAAATCATTTAGGAAGAACATCAGGAAAAAAGTTCCACGTTTATATAGAACAGTACATGAGTACTGCAGTACTTAACTTTACTACTAACACACCAAAATCTTAACGCTATTGACAGTGCAAAATCCTCACATGGAAGTGAAAAATACAACTTTTCTGGCGTATTTGCATATGTATTGAGAGATGCTTATGTTTCCTTCAAGTTCCGTGCAAATCTACTTAAAATAAAAACCACAAAGCTGTGCCCACTACTCTGCTTCTCTATAAAACCTGTCAACATTATAAAAACGCTAAAATCCCTGAAGATTAAAGAAACTTTGTCATGATACTTTTCACATTTTTATTGTAATTCCCTAATAGTGAAACTTTCAGACAAAATTCACAGGTATTCACAAGTCAAAGATAATAACATTAATGAATTACTAGTTAACTACGCTTACCAAATATATTACAGAACAGTACAGAAAAAATGCGTCTCACTTGGGCAGCATAGCAGTAGCAGCACACAGTCAGTCTCAAAACTTTAATTGTACTATTTTCCTATAGTTCTAGCTGGTACTACTCCTCATCCATTAAGACCCACCTTTCTCAATGATTTCTTGCCAGAGAGTTTGCACCAAGATAGGATCAGAATGACCTGCACAATGTATAATCGCAAGCTTACACTCTGAGAGCTTAAAAGGGTCAGCAAATTCTCCGTACAGCTGAAAGAAAAATTACCAGGCTTTACATTTCAAGTAGGATAAAAAGGAAATCTTTAAAATCAGCTTTTCTTTATCTTGTATGGTAGACATGAGACTACTAGAGATGCAACTTAAGTAACTGTTGTCAAACATTAAATGATTTTTTTTTACTACGTTAAATACAACCCCCAATTTTATATCAAGTTATAATTAATACCATTGATTTTCTAACAATTTTCCCAATAAATGAAGAAATCTAGGAGACTTGGTAAAGAAGATAAACACATGGAAGAAATGTAAAGAAATTAAAGATTGAAGGAATATCAAAGTACAGAAAAAGACAGTCTAGGGTAACAGACATTCTGAGACCATGAATGCCAAACTGTTACTTTTCCTAGTCAGCATTGGATCACTCACTGCAAAACATTTTTTCCCCCAAGTGTGATAAATTGACTTTTAATATGGAAAAATTTTAATCACCTTGGTTATATCCATCAGCTCAGCATCAAGCTGAGAGATTGCATCTTGCACTGAAGAATGATGGGAATACTGCCGTTGTAATGTTTCTTGTATTTGAAGCTGGATCCTTGCAACCTTGTTTAAAAAGAAAAATAAAATATTTCAAGATCGGATTAATTTAATCAAAGCTTAAGAATGCACCCAAAATTAACTTTAACTTCTTTAAATGTAGAAATGTTACTGTCTTTACACCTCAGAGTCTCCTATCAACTGCATAACTTTGCCACACTGGGAAGAAAGCACAGAAAACTCTACAGAATTGGTAATGAAAATGTCATGTGCCAATGAGACAAAATGAAATAATGCCTTTACAGTGTCACTTAGATTATTCTTTCTTACTTCCATTTTCTCTTCTAGTTCATGGAGAAATTCACCATCTGCAGCTATAGAGGATATGGCAGTGGAACTTTTGGCGCTCAAAATGGCACGTGCAATGTACTCAAGACGCTGCTGAAGAGAAATTTCTGTGCTGCAAAACAGAAATTGAAAATAAAATGGGTACTTAATAATTACTCGAGGCTTAGTTATATTGTAACTAGATTCTGGGAACTAGTATCTGACTTCTGATTTTACTGATCTTGCAGGACATTATCCAACAACGTAACCCCATCTTTGTTCCAGGCTCAGTTCTAGCATATTTCTTAATCCACTGCTCCACACCATTGCATTATAAAATTCTGTGTACGAAATGGCCACTTACTATATGGTACTTATAACAGGAGACACATTGCAAGTTCATGTATATTACATAAAATAAACATATAATTTCTTTCCAGTAACAGCCTGGAGTAAAAGCTAATACATTCCATTCATTTACAGGTTTTTTAGCAAATATTCTTGGGCATTGGCCTTTTCTTGTCCTTGCCCTTTTCTTCAAATACCTACACATAAGGTTTTGTTCGGGTTTTCTGCCATTACCACAATATGTGCAATAGTTCACACATAATCCATACCTATGCAGGTCAGACAGCTTAGCCAAGACTCTGGCTGCATTACTAAAATTTCTGTTCTTTTCAAAGTATCTCCACAGTAAATCCATATAACGGACTTTGTTTTGGTCAATCTTGGTCATCCGCACAAGGTAGGGTTCCAAAAAGGGGGCAGTGACCTACAAAAGTCATAAAGATAACATTTATATTCTTGCTCTCTCCTCTTTTTTAAAGCATCAGCATTATTACAATTAACTCTTCCAGTTCAGTGGAACCCTCGAACGAATTTCGTTGTGTAGAGATGAGGTCACCTGTAACAGTTTGTCCGCCAAGTCAACTTGTATCAACCAGTTGTAAAGTGCAATACTGAAGAGTTCATCCGTTGAACGCTGAGCCAGCTTTAGCATTTGTTCAAACTAAGGGAAGAAAAGGACAAAGCTGTTATTCCAGAATTGGCTAGATTACTCGAGCACTGAATACATATGCAACAACACTTAGGTTAATGTTATTTGCATCTCATAATTTCTATGAACACTCTGTATATAAAGAAACGAATTCATGACAAATCTTGACTTTTATATACTTTGCTAAACTATTCCATAATTTTTAAACAATAATAAATTCTACATCCCTTCAAATGACACTATTTTCTGGAGCACAGTCATGATTTTTTCATGAGTTTCTTACATGGTGCCCTGCTTCTTCATTGCTTAGCATGTTGGGGTCAGATGACAGCACTGGAGGTCCTGGCTTTTTGGGTACACTGGGAGACTGAGGAGCAGCTTTACTTTGATTCACTAACTCTTGAAGGGTGTCAGTGATACACTTGTAGCTGTTCAACCTGTAAATAGAGCAGAAGAAAATAAAAGCCTCACAATTTCCACTGCAACTATCTAATGAAATACTCTTCTCAAATGTTGTTGTTACATGCCTTTGTAAACACAACCACTGAAATTTAAAAAAGGTCACAAGTTGTTGGCAGCTAGTTGCCACAATCTAGTTTGTTCTCAATCATCTTTCTAACAAGTATTTCTGTAACGTTCAGATCACAATGTTTTCTGCATCTATCAGTTTACCTTCTGTTCCAGATGAAGTTGGTGCCATATTAATGATATCTAAGGAGAGCATGTTGGCCAAAAACTTCTATATCGTGTCTTGTTTGTTATTATCCTGCATACCTGCCCCAAAAGAGTTACTCTTCCAGGCACTTGAAATAAAGCTCCCCGTATAATGGTAGTAATGCATCCTGAACACTTGCCTCTCTTGAAAAGCTTGGAGTCCAACAACATCCTCTTCTGGTTCTCCATTTTTATAGAAATGAAGGCCAAGACCTTGGGGATCTTTCTTCTCAGCAGCTGTAAGAGAGAGTTCTACTACTCCCTCATAAAAACGCACTAGAAAAAAAACAAATATCACCGTTCATTATTGTATTAAATTTATGACAAAACAGTAAGTGACATCAAACACTTCCCATTTTAGCAACCAAGAAAAAATAAACCTTATTCACTCTGGTCTGGTATAAAGGTTTATGCCTGTACCTAGCCTGTGGGATTATATGCAAGTCCGAAGGTACATATTGGTACAGAGACTGAAATCTTGTCTGCTACAACAGTTGTATCTACCTTTAAATTACATACTAGCTTCTACTGCATAAAACAGAATTCAGAACCTCTTTCAAACAGCATATTTGGTATAAAACTTTACCTGCAAAAATACAGTCATTTACCCTCTGCTTACATACAGCCCCACAATTTTCTGAAAAAACATTTTTACCACATATATGAAACAAATGGACACTGCAGTGTGAAATAAGTGGATGGGAACATTTTTATACAGAAGTGGGTTTTTTGATTGGTTGGTGAAATCTAGAAAGGCTTTAAACAAAACCAGGTTGATCTATATTCATTCTAAGAGTTATTAAGAAACTGTTTATGATAAAACACTATGAGTTGAAAGTTAGTAAACAAAACAAACAAAAAAGAAGGATACTACAGAAACTTTTTGCCAGAACATGATCAGCGATTGCCTCTTACCTTGCCTATATTGCGCACAAACGTTAGCAAGGTCTACTTGATTGCTGATCTTCTGGTACTCTTTCAGTGACTCTCTTAGCATCTTCTCTTTCTCCAGTTTGCTTTGAGCCTGTCGAGACCGCTGAAGCAGTTCATTTGCCTAAAGACAAATGACAGGAAAATGGGAATTACACACCATGAACAGATCATGGATACTGTTGTAAATTAATGAATTATTACTCCAAACTTCAAAGCTGAAACAGCAGAAACATCATCCTCTCAAAAGCACTCTCTCATCGCTTGATAGACACTAAGTTTCCAGCAGAAAGACTGTACAACGGCAGTAGAGAGAAGGGCTTAAGACTTAAACAACCAACTGGTTCCCCATTCTCCCCTCACCAGTTACTTTTTTCAAATTTATGTAAAAAGCTTCAGAGAGTGAAGTTCTTAAACATAATTATCTTTCCACAAATTACATGAAACTAGGCAACAGATGGAAAACAAGGGACTATGCTGATGAAAGACTGGGCTAAGAACATAATTTATCAACATCAGGAAGGCAGTTGTGTTAGACATCACACTGGAGGTAGAGACCTGATGAACACTACAAATAACTGTAAATGCTTCAAACCAGAGTTCACACAATTTTCAGCATTAATCAACTACAAGACACAAATATGCACATGACTTGCCTTTGTTAGTTCTTGTACTCCTGAAACTATTTGAGCATAATGATTTACAAGCTGCGCAACTTACCTCATTTGAACATGTTCTAAAGTTTTGCTTTGGTGCTGTAAAATCGGGAATTGCTCTTACCTTGGAACACACAGCATCATCAGTGCTATAAAGAAGAGGACAGATATCTTGCAAATGGGCAATGATGCCATCCACAGCAGCGTTATCTCTGATATAACAGTTTATGAGAGAAGCAATGAGTGCTCCAGTCAGCTCTCTGTCTCTAATTACCAAGTCTTTGAAAGCAGTAATCTTTAGATGTTCTTGAAGTTCCTGAGGATAGACAGAAATTCGTCAGTTTACCAAAGTTTTTACTTCGTTCTGTTTAGAAATATCACAATGTTACAGCAGCAAAATTAACTTTCCAGTAAATAAAACCATACAAAACTCCAATAACTGCAGTGCACAGCAAAGAAATACATGATTTAAAATACACATTATATAGCAAAATGGAAATAATAAAGAAAGCGTATCAATGAAGGATGACAAAGGACAGTGAGAACTCCTCTTAGCAGACTTCCTCTGCCATCTTCACTATGTGTCACTTTTGTTTGTTTCAGTTCTCTGTGAGTCAGAATGGAATTAGCAGTTCCCCTTACTTCACAGGGCACTGTCAGAATGCACATCCTATAAAATGAGGACGTCACTGTTTTTAACAATGGGAACCATCTGAATACTGTCATAGACTAAAAAAAATGACAGATGCATAGAAAGGAGAAATTTAGAAAGTTTGAGGTCTGTACTCTTTAGGCTTTTTTATATTAAATTACATTGAAGGTTATTAATTTTAATTATTAGGAGTATTTGCTCACATAGAGTTGCCAGTAGTGTCTATGTAGCATCTATAGATGATCACTAACAGCGTGACAGTACTATTACAAAAACTCTAAAACTACTGAAGACAGAGGAAAAGGTTCTATTTGTTAAACAGTTAACTCCTTGTCCAACGCAAGCGAAGAGCTGCCTGTGTTAGAAATGGTGCTAACTCCCCAAAGCAACAGTGAAGAGCTCTAGCTTCTATGCATTTGTAAAGGTTAAAAATTGTTCTTTTTACTGTCAAAGAATACAACTTCTCAAATAATCTATTTTCCTATTGTGTGCTAGGCATGTATGTCTAGTATTCAAATGAATAGCTTCTTCAAGGACTGGATGTAAATTCAACATTAGGAAAGGGTACACAGCAGTAGCATCCACAGTTCTGAAAGTTTCCCTCTTTACAAACTAGGAGAGGCTGAAAGAACTGCAATTGTTTAGCCTGAAGAGGAGAAGGCTTGGGGCAGTGTGTGGGATCTTACTAATATTTATGGGAAGGTGTAAAGGCGGCAGACCCAGACTTTTCTGAGTGGTGCCCAGTGGCAGCACACAACGCAATGACCAAAAGCGGAAGGAAAAGAAATTACACCTGAACATAAGAAAAATCTTTTTTACTCTAAAGGTGGTTGAACACTGGAACAGGTTGCCCAGAGAGGCTGTGGATATACTAAAAACTTTACTGGACACAGTCCTGGGCAACCTGCTCTAGCTGAGCCTGCTTTGAGCAGAGGGAGCAGACAATCTCCAGAAGTTCCTTCCAACCTCAGGTATTCTGTGACACATTCTGGACCCCTTCTTACACAAAACTGCTCTCCACTGTTAAGACTTTACCAACACTAAGGCAAATTCCTCTCAGCTGGACAACATTGGTCTATTCTTTTCAGCACATTTTGCAGAATGTGCTTAAGGTGAAAACAGAATTTCTAAAACCAGACTCATTATTAACAGTCAATAAAAGTAAAATAAAATCTGCTAGTGACACTTCTAATTTCCTAAAAGTGGGTGGTGAGGTCAATAGTACACATCAGTCTCTGAAAAATAAACACTTGCAACCTGAATAAAAATCCATATATGGTTTAAAATTCATTACATATTTCTCCATGAATTGAAGTAATACTCCTTTGGGACTATTTAGGTAGCAAAAGAAATTCAGATGTTAAATACAAACAAATTAAAATCATAGGATTCAGATCGTACCTTCTGAAGCTCACCTACAACAACACTAAATTGGTGCTCACACAGCAATTTCCATAAAGCCAATGCCTGGCAGGTTTTGCGAACAAGCTGCTGGATGCCTTGAAGTGAGGTCTTCTCAGTTAGCTGTGCCTCAGCTGAAAAAGCAAAGTGATTGTCAATAATTAACTGTTCTACATGTTTCAAATTAGCATGTAAGTTTTTGAGGCTTTACAATAATAATCTGCTTAAATTTTTAATTTTTCTCCCCTCTTCCATTCTTAATTAATGCTGTCTAGCTCTCCTTGCAAGAAAGTGCCATGTTAACATTTCCCCAAAACAAATACCACCTGTTAACACTTATTTCAAACTATGCAACACAGGAGGAGTACTTTCTGAAAAAGAAGCATGGCTTTATGTGAGTGCCCTGGATTTACATATCAGTCTTAAATTTTTGCTTGTTTTTCCAAAAATAGTTGTATGATGTATTTATGATGAACATAAAAGAAATAAAAATAAACCTATACATATTCCCTTTTTTTTTTCATTACCTGTATTTTCCTGAAGAAAGAACAATTACAATTACAACACTGTGTACACTATCTTTAAAGGAACAACAACTACTCCAGAAACTAGTAACATTTAAATCTGGTAAGCTGTATTATATTCACTGAAAGAATAATATGGAAATACTTATTACATGGGTGGAACATAATTGCAACAATCTATGTCTTTACTTTTGAGTGCTTACAGTTCAGAAAAGAGGTGGCAATAATTACAGTATGTCATTTAGCAATCCAAAAGGGTTTATGGGCTTTGGAATGCATAAAAATTAAAAATAAAATTATTAAATGCCTACAAAATTCTACATAATGACTTTTAAAAAAAAATATACATTCACACTACTGAAAGCGAGCAGTACACAAACAGAAGTAGAAATTAAAACCCAGGATTATACCCACATGGACCACAACAATCTTCAATTCTGTACACACATCAGCAACACTTCCCAACTTGCCAGCCAGTGCCTGGCCAATGCNCGGGGTTAAACCACAACAACACTATAGGAAGACAGGAATTCAAATGGGCCGTGTGACAGTCCCCTTATTTCTAAAGGAAGTTTGTAGACTTTTCAGTGACTGTAACCTTGGTGACTTGCATTACAGTATTCCTTTTTAATAGGACAACATGTATCATAAACAAATTGCTTAACTATTTCTATCCTGCACATATAACTATATGTGTAGCTACTAAGTATTGTAATGAGGAAATGAAACAATCTTAGGAAACATGGAGAACATTAGGAAGAAACAAAGGAGACAGGTAAGTGCAAAGAAACCTCCAGTTTTGTATTTCAAGATTGTCTGAACGGGGAAAATAGGATAAAGAGGACATGTATCTACACAGAATTTAAATTTAGTTCTTTGTATGAGAGAGAGAAGTTTAAAAGTGCTTTAAAGTTCAAGCGCTTGTTTTAGCTTAATAAAGAGAGAGATACAACTAGTGTTTTGCAGTGGCTCAAGACCACTAGATGTTCCTGTGCTGAAACCCAGATTCTCTTCACAGAGGGATATTCTCCTTTGTGGACTGCTTTAATTGCAGTATTAAAGCTTTTGATATCAAACTGAAAGGTAACATCTGCAGCGTGTAACAAACGAAGTCTCTTGCCACAATCAGCCTAAAGGCTGGAATGCTTGTCTATCTAGGTTTGAGTTTTCATTCTGGGTATATACTTCATTTCTAGTACAGTCATATGTAAATGATTTTTCCATATCAATATTGCCACAGAAGCACTGCTCCAGACGGAACAGTATGATATTGTATGGAAGCAAGCGCAAGGCGCTACCAAAGTTAGTTTCCAAACTACAGCGCTTTTTCTGAAGAACTTATTACTGAGACTGGTATATTAATTATCGTCAAATTTGTATTGAAAAAAGGTGGTTTTATTCAGAGGTCTTAGCAAACAAGAAAAATGAGAAAGGCAGCATTCAGATGCACCATTCCCTGATACTTCCTGTTCGAAAGTAATTACATACCATGATATTTCCTCTGGAGTTCTTGCTGGACTTGCTGAGAACTTCCACCATCAGGCCGCATGAAACCCAAGAGCCTCTGTTGTAGATTGGCTGGTGTGCTGAAACTGCAATTTCAAAATAAAAAAGATTATTAGGATCATATTAGGATTACCAATACTGAATCTTTTAAAGATGAAATCTAACAACTCATTTTTTGCATCTGAAGCTGGAGACCATGCATACACTTCAACTCAGCACAGATACACATGGTATAGTTTTTAAAGAGCTGGACATTAAATACTACTAGTAAATTTTAATGCAATGAATAATACCTTGGGTTTCCAAGGGCGCCTACTGTAGCAAACTGTGAATTTCTATCCAGAAATTCTTGTAAACCTTTTAGTTCTTGTAGTACACATTCCAGCACATGGGATGGGACGCTGCTTTCTACCTGCAAAAGGAAGCAGGCTTCTTTACAGAAAGTTTAGATTCCAAACTTTTTTCAAAAATTTACTATTTTAAGCTAAAGCCACTAAAAAGACAAACACAAAGAGAGTACAACAATTAAATAGCATAATAGTAATGCTACCGCTAGAACACAACATTATTTTACCACAGTCATTGATGAGGGGGCGCACATGTGAAGAGGCAGTAGTCCTCTGAAGATACACAATATTCAAGATGCTACTTTCTTTGCCTCTCTGACAACCAAATCAGGTGTGTTTTACTATTCCCAACTCTGAACTAGAACAATGATTGAGCATTGCTAAGACAAGAGTATGAATGCGAAGGTCTTCCAGAGTCTCCCAGTTACCTTATAACTGGAGGAATAAAGCTTATGTAGCAGTTAATTTGCATTGCTGAAATTATTCTGTTCAGGATTCTATTAACATCCACAGTCAGAAAAGATTCTTTACTTTGATCATAGACAAAAAGTGAAACACCAAGATCTCAGTAAGGAAGATGCTACAAATTTTTTTATGTCCTTACACAACTGCAATGTTTGTCGTAACCCACTAAAGCATTTTATTTTTTAGGCTTTGTCTGGAGGGGGTATGCATAAATGAAGGAAGCGTAATCACTGAACACAGAGAAGACTGGCCATTGCCAATTAACAACAGAGATCAAATTACAGTTGGGTTTCTTGAAAAGTAACATTCAAAAGAGTAGCTTGAAAAGATTTAAAACCTACAATTACCCCTCAGTTAAGAGCGCAACACTTAAGAAAACATTCAAATGACAACAATGTTTTTTTTTTCCCTTATCATTTCATAATTGGGAACACAAGTATAACAGCACTTAAAACATATACTATAAGGAACTTCTAAAAATACAGAATAATCTTTTACATACTGCAACAACTTCTCGATTGCCACTTTTGAAAACTCTCTCCACAACTATACTGCCATCCCAAATATTTCTGCAACACAAAATAGTACTGTGTTAGAAGCCAAGTAATTTAAGCAGGGATTTTTACAAGTCTTCTATGTATAATTTCTTAAAAAAAGAAATGGTAATGCTTTTTACTTTAAGGTCTAAAGTAAGGATTTAATTTGGATGAAAATTAAACGTTCAAAAAAAGTTACCATTAAACACTTCTGAATGCTACAGATAATTAACAAAATTTCAAATTTAAAAATTTTAATCAAATGAAGTTTGATGCTCTCAAATACTCTAAATATAGGCCACCATTGTTCTCTGGAAATACAGTGTAGGCAGTGCCGTAACAAAAATTTCTTTCCCAACCAGCATGCAGAGAGATGACCAACATCTCAAGAGCTCTATTTTTGCTTGGGGTATTCAGTAACACAGGACTCAACCTCCAAGTAACATAATCTTCTTTTGTCTTCCTTCATTGCTATGATTTGAGCATTCAGTTTAAAGCTTCTGCCCTAGTTTCAGCTGGGAT
>VZTL01068431.1:0-20266 GCA_013400535.1 Scopus umbretta | reverse complement strand
TAAAATAAAATAAAAAAAAGCTGCGACAGAGTCCCAAAAGGAAAACCTCCAGCGGTTTGAACCGCAGCTCATTTCCTCTTGGCATGAATTGGGAGATAACTGTCATATACGTGTCATTCGGAGGCAGCAGATGCTGCTCCTCTCTGCGCCCCGAAGCCCTGCTCATACCCCTACCCTGCTCCAGCCTGCGCACCCACCTCTGCTCTGCCTCGGCTGGCTTTACATCAGCTACACGCAATGCGCGGCGTGGAGAGAATCACCCTGAAATTCCTGCCGAGCTCAGCATAGCATGGTGCCTAACGGGGCAGGGCCGGGGGGGGGGCCGTGCAGCTTGTCTTCCATCAGTGCAACTTAATTCAGTTTGTCAGGGATGCAGACGGTTTGGGTGAGCCCGATCTGGTCACCGCCATCCTGACATCGGCCCCATTTTGCACAAGCGCTGTGAGATGGGGTTGTGGCAGCCCCTATCTTTCATTTGCCTTTCCATATGACCCTAGCGGGGAGGTGGAGGAGATGTTTGCTGATGAACAATTTCATTGTTCCACGGCTTTTTCGGGAGACATAAAGCGCACATATTAAATCAACCCCTTCAGTCAAATATTTTTAAGTACAGTAACACAACTAATTTTTAAATAATCAAATAATAATTAAAAATAATCAGTTCCCATTTCTGCTGAAGAACCAATGTGTCAACATTGAATTTGCTTTTTTAATAGAAAGTTGTAATTCAATCTAAATGTAAATTCTTGGAGAATCTGCTATCTATTTCTCATTATTTCCACTTGCTTAATGCAATTAGAAACATCTGTCACTGATCAACTGTCCACACAGTGAAAATAAATAATAATTCATGCTATCGGCCTCCATAGTGTTTTTCAGCGAAAGCACTGCTTTGAAAATATTCGCTGAAGCACAAGAGCTAGAGCTGTGCAAAATGCTTGTGACAAGCTCTGAATCATGCTGAATGTGCCTGACCGTCAGTGTCTCTGTATCTCAGGGACATTTGCTGAATAATTTGCGAAATTATTCCTGGATACATATAAAAGTGACCACCCTAGTTTCTGAAAACATTTGGCTCTGGGGTCTCCATCTTCAGAGATAAATTGTGTCCTGCTGGGGGGAGTAAATCTCACTCCCTGCTCCCAAAGCCTGGATCCAAAGCCATGCAGGAACACTCAGGTGTTTGTGCCGATGGGGCTGTGGCTGCAGAAGGGGCAGCAGGAGGCCAGTGAATGGGACATGGGTGTGGAGAGAAAGGACACTGGAGTCACTGGGGTTTGAGGGTTATCCTAGCTGCTGCCTGTGGTTCTGGTTTGGCTCTGCCTGTGAGAAGAGCAGAGGGAAGCAAGTAGAGCAGCGAGCCGTGAGAAATGGGTGCCCAGTCCCTATGAGATGGACCAGGTCGAGCATGGATGGTGCTTCCTCCTCTTTAAAGCACATTAGTACATATAACCTATCTGTATAAACCCTCTGGTTGCTCAAAAGACAAGAAAAATGAAAGAACTAGAGAAGATAAGCCTCAGCTGAACCTCAAGAAATGGGCTTGTTCATCCCCTGCCCACTAGTGATAGGGATGGAGGAGGAGTAAAGGCAAAGTCTAGGTGGAAAGGTATTCTCATTAGGCATCTACTGCTGAAACATCCCCAAAAGAGAGAACTACATTCTCTCTAAATTCCAAAAAACAGCCTTCCTAGTAACCACGAAAAGCCCAATGCCACGGCCAAAATCCTCAATGTTTTTGCCTTTGAGCTGCTTAGCAGCTGGAGGCTCATCCCATGCAATGGCCTGGCTGCTACACAGGGCTGATGCATGGATGCTGGGATGGTCTCCTTCAATAAACATCAGAGAGACTGGGGAAGCATGAGCAAGGGCATTGCCCACATCGCCGTGTGGGTCAGAGAAACTCTAGGCAAGAAATGCTCATCCTGGCTTCAAAGCAAGGAGGGGAAATGAAGTGTAAATGGCTTGGCTGGTTTATTTGATTTTATTCTTAAAAAGGGCAAAGGCAAATCTCTTTAATTCATTTCTTTTCCAGGAGACAAGGGTAACTTAGAGACATTATAAGATCCACTCTGACAAGCCGAAGTCTCTACCACTGTCTGGGCTGCCAAGCCAGGAGGGCAGGGATGAGCTGAAAGTTGCTGGCCTGTTCACGATCTCGTCAGGTCACATCTAGTCACTGCTGCACCTCTTGCTCCAGCCCCCACTTTGTTTCTCCATCCTCCACAGCAATGAGCCAGAGGTCCCACTGCAGCTTGGCAGCCTTTTGATCCCAGTGGTCCAAAATGTGCCTGTGCCAGTGAGAAGACGAGGGGATGCCTGTACCACTCACCCCGTGTTATTCTAGGGGGTGAAGGGGATGGTGGCTCCCGAAGGCAGATGTGACGGGGACCAGGCTGCACCGCTAGCCTGCTGTCTGCTTGCACAGGAGGGAGTATTCTTGTTCAGCTAACAGGAATGCCAGAGACAGGCAGCACAGCAGAGGGCAGAGTCCTCTCCAAGAATAGGGATGAAATCACTAAACCAAAATCTATACTATTAATCAATTTTCCCAAAGATAAACACCTTCCAGAGCTGGCGCGTTTGCTGGCTCTACCTCCAAACATCTGGTCTGATCTGCTACCAAGACAGCATCATCTTCAAAGTTGGGACAGACTGAAGCTTCCTCCCAAGGTGGGTTTAGATTTGTGCTTCTTTCTCCCGAAATATGGGCACTTTCCCAGCAAAGGTAATAACAGCAGAGTTTTCATTCAAACATAATGATGATGAGCCGTCTCTGAGTGCAGATAGATGGGAAAGTAAAAGACATCCAATCTGTATTAACAGACTCTCATCCGAAAGGATTGCTTCTCCGAGAGAGGTTGGGAGAGGAATTTAAGGGGAGAACGAGCACATGTCTTGTTGGTCACAATGAGGTTTTTTTAAAGCATGACCCAATTATAAGCTGAGTGCCATCTCCCTTGTCCTGAAAATTAGAAAAGCTGATGTTTTTTCCGATGACATCCCGTATCACAGCCGACATGAATGTCACAGGCAGCCTTTCTGTGCTTGCAGCAGATGCTGTGCCTGCCTCACTCCTTCTCCAGGCGCTGAACTCACGGGCATGCATCCGTCAGCAAGCTTGTGCATCCCTGGGGGAGGAGGGGAATTTGGGAAAATAAACCACCAAAGAGAGAGACAAATCCTTTTTGACATCAGATAGCCCAAAGCTTCCTCATGAGTAGGCACTTCCCTGAGATAAAGACAGAAAGGACCGACAAGCCACACACTGGAAATACGGTGAAGGCTGGGGGATGGAGATTTGCTTGATCACTTGAAGATGACATTTTGCATCATTTCCAAAGAGGCTGAGCCTAAAAAACACACTCCTGGGCAAAGGCGGGGGGAACAGATGCAGTTTGGAGAGGGAGAGTTAGGGTGGGCAGGGCTGGGGAGCACCCAGGTCTCCCTTGGAAGGGCAGCATTATCTCTTCTCATCGCCACGCTGCCCGTCCCCAGCCTCCTGCCCGCTCTCCATGGTTGTAGATATCTCCTTTCCCTCGCACACCACGGGCAGCGGGGCAAACCAGCCTCAGCCGCCTTTGCTGGTAGTACCACAGTGCTGGATCTGGCTCCTTTTCGCTTCGCTCAGTGCCATTGCCAGGTGTGATGCTGAAACCCGTGTCTGTGCGAGCATACGCAGGCTACCTTAAACTAACCAGCCCAAATACATCGCTGCTGGCAAACCATTCCAACCTGAAACCACGCAGCCACGGCCAGCTGCCGCTTGTGGTTACCTGCAGCAAAGTAAAGGGAAAGGAAACCATTTCCCAGTGTGATGATAACAGCTTAAGACCCGTTTTGCTCCATTATGTGCAATACCCCTGAGCCCAGGAGCCTTGCTTGTGGCCGAGGCTCTCGCTGTGCTGTGCTGAAGGAAGAGCCTTTTGGCTGAAAGTTGAGATCTTTTGTCTAAGCTGGATTCGCTTATGGCTGAAAAGGGAAAGGGAATAGAAAACAATTTTCTCTAAGTTGAGTAATGTAACTTAGACAATCAAACCTGGCATCTCTCATTCACTATCAATCTAGTATTTGTACTGTGCAGTCCGATTGCAGCAATAAGGGGAAATGCTCCATCCTGAAATGCTAGCTCAGATTGGAAATGCACATTTTTTACCTTGGCTTGAAAGCAAATCTGCTATGCTGCCTTGCTCATCATTCCTTCTGAGCTACACTCTTTTAGACTGTTCAATATCTCCTGAAATCATCTGGTACATACGTTATTATTTTTCAAAATTGCTTGCTCAGACCATGCTATAAAAAAATAATTTTCTATTTCCATTTCCACTGCGTTCTGGGAGGCAGCTTTTGTTGTCTGCCATATTTAGCACTTTCTTACCTGAAATTACTATTTGGGCTTCCTTGTCCAGGCAGGGGGATGTGAAAAGAGGAGTCAGAGACAAAGCAGGACTGATCTGGTCACGCATACCATCCACAATGTGAACACCTACCCAAGACCTAATTGCAGAGAGTCCTTTTGCAGTCAAGGAGAGAAAGGGGCACGATTCATTTCAGATAATCTATTTTAGGATGAGCTCAGCCATGTCCTACAAGTCCCCTCTTCTCTCCTCTGCCTGTAAAAGCCTAACTCAGGCACAGATGCTCATGCTGTATGTGCCTCAAGTTAAACAAGATGAACCTCACCAGTGACCACCATGGGCCGAATCAGGCAGATGCTCAGTCAAGACGGGGATGGGAGCAAGGGACAGGACACAGCACTGACACGAGGGCTGGTCTGCCACAAAGGAGCAGCAGTGGAGAGCAGAAGGAGCTCTATGCATTTCAGCCTCGTCATCCTGTTGCTAAACCCAATTTATTTCCACCTTTGTGCTTGGTGGTGCCCCATGACTGAGCCCTGCAGTCGCCCCGGGGCAAGGCTGGGGGACACAGGATTGTCCATGGCTGGAGCAGCATCTCATGGGCTACAATGATGTATTTCACAGACACTGTTGGACACTTGCAGGGTGGCCCAGGCATGATCAACAGCTCCACTGAAGTCATGGAACAGCTGAGCTGGGCAGAAATAATAGTGAATTTTCTAATTTCTCCCCAGTAATTGTGAGTGAGATATTTTCTCTGTAACAGAGCCATTAGATGCTGGATGCGCCATTCCTGTACTGGTGTATGTCGTGGGAGGTCATCAGGACAATTTAAATTGCTGATGTTCTACAAAACTTTAGGAGTTAACTCATCAGAAAGGAAAGAGCTTTCTCCCTTCACCAGATGTTTTACTGGGACTGTCACTAGCTCCCCCCAGCCTCTCCCCCTGTAACTTTGAAAAGCTCCACGTGTGCTCAAAATTAAGGGTATTTGACAAATTTTAGCAGAACAACTGAAAAAAAATTACTGAATATCTTCACCCACATTTGGCCAGCTGTAAAGAATATCCAGCTCTCAGCATATGCGGGATGAATAAACATATGTCTTCAGCTTATCTCTCTTCTGACAGCTCATGGATAGCTCCCCAGCCTGTATTCGTTTAAATGCAATTTATTCTGGAAGACTGGTAATAGGGATATTGATTATGCAGGCCCTTGGAAATCACACCCTCATTTCACTCCACAGAGGAGCATGATTGCCATTCCCTGTTCATGTTCTTACGAGGCTGTAAGCACTTTGCTGTGGGAGTCTGTTCCCTGAGGCTCCTAACATGGCACCTGATAGCTGTGCAGGGCTGGTTTACAGGTGTCTTAGGGTACGAAAGGACAAAACCTGCTCTCAGCTCTCTTCAGAAACCAGCACGCAGCTCAGAAAGTGGGGAATGTGCAGCATTACTGTGCCAGAGAAGCGTCATCCCCTGCAGTTAACCTCCTCAAGACACAGAAGTACCTCTGCCATAGGCAAGGTCAGCCCTGAGCTGACTCATTCTCCAGGGTCATTTATGCTCCCAGCGGCTGTTGTCCCCTGCCTCCACTTGTCCCATCTTCTGCTAATGCTCCTCCCATGCCTATGCCAACCCGCAGGTGGCTGAGGAACAAATCTGGAGGGACTGAGCTACCCCTGCTGGGTTTCATTAATTTCCAGTCTTGCCTTTCCTAGATGCAGCTTTGCTTTCTCTAGAGCTGCTTGACCAGATTGACCTTTGCTGCATGGCAGATCCCTTTGGAGGCTCTCCATGCTCCCTGTCAATTTGGGCTTGCTGCTGATCTCTGCCCTGGAGCTCTGCACCCTACTTGCCCTCTTCAAATCCTGCTCCTGGTGAACCTCACCAGCTAGCATGACCTGCCAGCTTGCTCTGCACAGCGTGCCTTGCTGGTGTCTGACCTTAGAGCATGTTCTCCTCTGGCAGGTCCATCCCTTGAGTGCTCTCTGTAGCACAGGGGTGATGTCCGTTCTCACTGAGCACTGTGGTCACCCATGGTGAGCTCAGGGGAGCCTGGAGCACCCAGCACACCTGGGAGCTGCTGAGCTTGGACCAGCCTCTTGGGGCCAGCACCACTATGTTGGCCTTGATGGAGCCAAGCCAGGGTGCACAGCAGAGGCTCTTCCACCCCTAGTTTCTGAGCCCTGCTCAGGATTTCCCTCTGAGATGCTCATTCCACCTCCTGACCCAAATTCCTTCAGTTTTGCCCTCATAATCGAGGGCAACCTTGAGTGAATCTGCTTTGCCACCTTCACCCTGCCTGAGATTCCTCTTGGTTTTTCAGCTGAGTTGTTCACTCCCCTCCTCTGCACATCAAATTTCTTTCTCTTCTGCTCCTGTGCTCTTCCACTTCCTCTTCCCAGCAAACCCTCTCCCCTCCAGGCTTGACTTCTGTGGACTTCTGGATTCACTGGAGCCTAAGCTGAGAAATGAACTCCAGAGATACAGCCCTCCGGCATGACACCAGGTGCTCTGTAGGCCATGGATGGTGGTGGTGGATGCTTTTTGAAGGGCATTTATCGAGCGTCCACAGAGCAGCTCAACAGTCATGCCTTGCAGGCTGAAAGAACTGGGTCTGGGAGCAGACCTGACTTTCCTGGTCCATTTTCTATTTATCCAGTCTAAGACAACATCTAGGTATCGTGCAGCAACCTTGTCTGCAGGAAGTGTGCTGGCTGGGAAAGCCAACAACACTCCCAGCACCACATTCCCCTCAGAGCAATGCTAAACGTATTTTCCTAATGTTATTTTTTGGTAAACAGCCAACCTTTCAGCAGAAAAGCTCTTAACTCATAGCTCACTGGTTGCTCAGTGAGAGCACAGATGTGAATTGCCAGTCTAGGCTCCTACCTCCCTTTCTACAGAGCAATCTCTCCTCCATCCCTCCCCATCCCATGGTGACCCAACTCAGCCGTACTTTTGCCCCATTTGCAGCCACACTCAAAATGATAAAAACTCTCAAACAGGGACCCGAGAGGCAGTGAAAGGCCAGAAGAAGTCTTTCCTGCAGGAGAGAGATGGATCCACACCGTTTATCTGCCAGGAGCCATAGGCTGTTGAGGGGGAATTGCGTGGTTTGTCCCAGTGATTTAAATCCCACCTCAGACACTGCTTGGCAGGATCCTTCTATGGCTTCCAAGTTGATCCAAAGCTGTGGATCTCAATAATTTTTAATGCCAAAGATGTTCAAAAATCTACTTTGCCATTTTCCAAACACTTCCTGGGCTGGACTACCATCTCACTCTTGCTGTAGTAAATAGGGATTTCTTGTTGAAATCAGACTTATATCACAGTCCTAACATTGCAGTTAGGGAAAATAAAACCTCCTTTCCAGAACACAGACCTGAGCACCCCTTCAGCTCTGGCCCATTTTAAATTATGATCCAAATCCAATTTTTGCACATTTTTCTCAGTGCCATAATCTGGATCCTGACAGATTCATAGCAGAAAGCTCCACTTGAGCTCAGCCTGGTCTCCAGATATTTGTGTGCCCTACAAAAAGCATGCCTTTTTTTTTTTTGAGAGGACCAACACACCAACCCACAACCTACAAAGCCACTCAGAGGACAATTGTCAAACCAAAGCTGAGCTCTTGCATTAAGACGAAGGGACACTTTCCAGCTGCTTCGTTGCAGGTATGGAGAGGCTGAGTGGAAAGAGTGGATGCAGGGAGCATCCCTCGGACACTCACCGAGGGCATCCTTGCCAGCCCATCCCAGCTCTCCATGCCCTATAGGACATACCCTATAAGCAACCCCAGCAATGTATTCACCGTGCTGCTTCTGCAAGGTTGTAAGGGAAAGCAGAGGGGCTGGCAGGGCAGTACTCACCCTCTTGCCCACTCCTGCCTCCTCTGCCCGCTCCTGCCTCCTCTGCCCGCTCCTGCTTCCTTGCTCCCAGGCCAGCACTGGCTGCTGCTGCTTTCCACAGCAATGGTTAAAAGCACTTTTGGAGCAGAGCCTGCAAGCGCTGCAGGGAACTGTGTTCTCTCGCGCACGGCGAGGACGGCTACTGGCACCCAAACGTCTCCATTTACGGTCAGGGCCGCACGGCTGCATTTCTGCATCAGCCCAGGAGCTGGTGCTTTTAAAGGGATCCTTGGCTTCGGCTGTGGAGCAGGGCTGGATCCCATTTTTTCTGCAATTTTTGTGGCTTCCCAGGGGAGATTCAGCCCATTCTGGGGCTTGTTTATCCTGCTTTGAGGATGGGGTATATTGCTGTGGTCCTCATGCAAAATCTGTATCCAAAGTTGCACAGCTTCCCCCCAACAGCAGGTAGGTGCCATCCTCAGTACCACCTAAAGGGAAACCTTTGCAGTTTTTCCACCATGCCAGCCCAGGTAACCACCTTACTTATTGGCATACAAAAGTGAGGCAGCAAGAAAACATGGGTAAGCCCCTGTTGACTGCAATTTCCTGACCATGAGCAATACTGAAAATATTGCAAAAACTCTTAACAGCATCTTGGGAGGAGAGGGAACATTTTATTTCTCCCTCTAATCATTATTAGTGGAGTTACTGCTCTCAAAAGATGCTGTATCTTCCCCAGGACAGCATGCCTCAGCCTGTCCCCAGCGAGGCAGAGCCTGGAGGAGCAAGGGACACTGGCATGCTCTGAACTAAGCATCTCCACTGGGACGGCCACGCTGGTGACAGCCAGCAGTGAGTCACCAGCCCATGAAGCACCTTGCCAACCTGGCGCTGGCTCACAGCTACCAGCGTCTCCCAGTCCAGCTTGGAGGCGGTTCCTGGGGATGAGATGCTGAAGCATGGCAGGCACACTGGAGACAAGTCCTGGGCTCCTGAAGGACTCCTGACCTGCTCAAAGCAGAGTTGGTGCACAAGGCAAAAAGGTTAGAAAGGGATGTTCTGTGCACGCCATTAATTTTGGCTGTACGTATATACGTATCACTCTTAACGTGGTTTTGGATGCACTTGCATTGTAGCTGGGAAATAGAGATGCTGCAAGCTTACCTAGCTTACCCTGAGCTGCCTGGGTAGCAAGAGTTACTTAAGAAGTGGTAACATGGACAAGCCAGTGGGTTAACCACCCAAAAACCTATGGACAAGCGTGGTGCTGACCCCCATGTCTCTCCCTAGCTCTTCCAAATCAGGCTCCATGCTCTTCGGGGTGACGGTTAGAAACCAAATGTGCAGTTATTTCCTACGATCAAATTTCAGAGACCTCCAGACCCCACAGACAGCTCTGCTATGAGCCTCAGATGAGCTCCATTTCTGCAATAACTATTCCAGAGAGAAAGAATTAGGAGGCTTAACACTTTTGGATGACAGTTGCCGGAGCCACCGTCAGATAACGGGTACCAGCACCCGGCACAGGAGCTGGGAGTGAGCCAGGTCACCTGATTCAGCCATCCCAGAAAAAAGCCGTGTTTATAAAAACCCACACGAAAAGGGAAAAATTGCCAATTACGCAGAAGTCTTTAAATAAAGCAATGCAAACCTTTTATGTGCAGCAGACAAATGATATATGGTCACAGGGAAATAATATAACAGATAGGGAGGCTGAGAGTGTGGAATGTGAGCAAATCCATTTTCCAGAAGCAAGAAAGGGGACTTGCTCGCTGAAAAGGATTAGCTGGATAAAGCCAAACACTTAAAAAAAATTCCATATTAGAAGCTAAACACGCATCAAACAGAAACAGGAAAAAAAAAACATATTGGAAGAAGATCCAAGAAGCCACACTGCTCCTGCTCAGAAAGAAAACGCTGTCAAAAAAATATCCTATGTAAACTTGCCACACGCACCAGATCATCAACAGACATTTATCAAATGAAACACATACCAAATGCAACTCTTCTTCCTAATCCCAAGTCAAACAGGCTTTGAGTTTCAGACCCTCAGGAAGAGATTTCCATATGATCCTCCTCTGTCTCCATTTATGATTAGCCCTTCTAAATTTCAGCATTTATCTGACAAAGTACATTGGGGAGGGCTTTCTTTTATCCGCAAAGCCTGTGTTTCTGCTTTTCCTTAGTTGCTGCTGTACCACTCTGCAGCCGCTCAACTTGGGAGGAAACAACTTTAGTCAAGACCCTTTGATTGACTAAACCCAGGATTACTTTCCTGATGGTGGTAACCCCAAGCCCTTGCGTTATGTGCCAGCACTGAAGCAAGCCAGCATTCGCAGAAGGGGTTATAAATGCTGCCTCTGAGCCAAAATCTTACTTTTGGGGCTCAGTAATGCAAATAAAACATATGTGCGTGGGGGGTCCCACTGGCAATAGCTGTGTGGCCAGTCTGAGGAGGGTCTTCGTAGTTTTGGGAGAGAATTTGTGGTGGTGAAACATTTCATTTCTGGCAGAGCTGTCACACAGAGCCAAGGCTGACTCCTGTGAGCAACCGCAGGGGCACAGTTACCACTTGCAGTCCTCCTGCAGCCTGAGGTATGGTCCTTGTTAAACATCAGTTGATATGTTTTGAATGACATATTCATAAACCCCTGAGTCTGATCACAGCTAATTCACAGACAAGAAAGGGAGTACATTTGCTTAATACACTGCTTTTTGCAAACACCCTGATCGTTCCCAGATGCATCTGTTTCTGCCCAGAGCACTCGAGGCAGCAGGAGAGGAAATAATTTCAGCTCCCGAGTGGCCTAAGCAGTTTCAAGATGCTCCAGGAGCCGTCCTGCATCCATTTGAGGGAGCTGTGCCCATCTCCCTCCTTCAATCTGACCCAGCTTTTTCTATTGTTTTTTTCCATACCAAAATACAGCACCAGGATCCCTGAACCCTTCTCGAAGCAGAGCACTTGACATCGCACACGCAAGCGCTGCAAGGCTGCGTAAAGCCACATCCAGGTGAGGACAGTACTTTAATCTCACCCATGGCAGAGAAATCAGTTTTACCAATTCCCAGCAGTCTCTCCTAAACTTGCCCTAGCAGTGTGAAATGAGCTATGGAGAAGCTTCCAGGAAAGACTGAGGTTGGTGGGAAGGAGGAAATTTCACACGAGAATTTGAGAGCCTGGCTCCCGAGTGATTCAAGCCAACACAGATCTAGACACTAGGGCCCAACACAGCTATGGAAGAATCTCTTTCACGGCATAAACCAGCAGATCAGCCCTCCGTTTCAGCTTGTGGCAAGGTACCCACAGAAAAATACAGCTTTGAAGTGACAGCCAGAAGCTTGGAGCTGGATGAACATTTTATTTACAGCTTCTTATTCAGTTCAGTTATGAGATAAGGAAATAATAAAAATAATGGCGCTCAGAACTTACAAAGCAACTTTTATCTGAAATCTCAGCACAAGTTACAAACAATAACTCAGTTCGTGAGATTTCTCCTGGCAAAGTGCATGTTGCTCCCATAGGGAGCCTAATTGATTTGGGACCTGCCAGGGCAAAGCACTACTCGCCTGGGTAGCATCAGCCCGCTCCTGCCCTGAGCAGAGCAGCCCTAGAACCACCCCAAAGCTGGTGGCTTTGCCCATGCTTTACAGGCAGGCAAACCAAAGTGCTGTGCCCACATCTGCAAAGTACCGGTTTTGGAGACACGCTCGAATCCAAACTTCCTCTTCCTCTGTTGTCCGCTCCACCCAAAAGCGATTTGTTTACTATTGTCTTGAGTAGAGGTTACCTAACAGCATTGAAAAGTCTCATTTAACCAGAAACACATCTGAGATGCCTCAGTGGTCAATCCTGTACACATACAGGCACGGTGCTGCTCAGAGAGCTGGGTCAACCTGCATGCAACAGAGGTTACTGCTTCTTCTGGGTATGAATTTTTCATAATCACACCTCCTGGCTTTCCCCATTTGTACATTAGTTGAAAACAGTGAAACAATTTATTGTACAAATAAATTTCAGCCATGGGTCACTTGCAGACTAGTTAGTGTGATTTACAGAGCAATTCACTTCCTATATTGATCATGAGAAATTCCCATCGAAGGTATGATCAAACACTTAAAAAAAAAATAGTATCACATGATATTTTTTCTGCTTACTCAGAAATGGACACAGAGGTTCTCAAACCAGCCTCCTCAACTGTCATCTTCGCTGTGTGTTTTTTTGTGTTATTGATAAAAAAACCCAAATAAGCAGGTTGGCCAGGGCAGCTCATGTAGATTTCCTGCAGTATATTTTAAACTGTGATTATTAATATTGTAAGTAGTGCTTTAGCAGAGCTGTTCTTCCATAGCTCATTCAATTTTCATTGAACTAAGAAAAATTTAAAATGGCATTTATATGAAATAGGAAGCCAAGTGCTGGATCCTTGTGATGAAGGTGGCTGAACTTCCCCCTGCCAGCTGCTAAGCATCAGAGAGCCTGGTGCAGCCTGGTGCAGGGATGCTCGCTGTGTGAAGACCATTGGTGTGGTGTTTCGGTTTAATTAGTCATTCTGATTTAGCTGTTCTCATTCCAGCCCTGGCCTGGATCATTCATGGTTATCTGGGCACTTGACGAGTGTCGGAGAGCTGGGGGATTTCACCTCCTTGGTAAGTACTTGAAAAAACGTTACCCATTAACATTTTGTTAATGGTATTTTTAAGCAGCTTTCCAGAAAGTGAGGCTGAATGTGCTTCCAGGGATTCAAGTTGCCCTCAGAAAGCCCCATTCAGGTTTGCCTGTGCTGGGTAGGATCCTGCCCCGCTCCCAGCTTATCTGCTGCGGCCAGGGGGGATTTGGGCGCTATGGGAAGTTTCATTTCCTGCCTCTTGGGCTGCCAGTGGCTGGCCGGCAGCATTTGTGAAAGGAAAGACATTCTTCTAATTCTTGGTATTAACCCGTTGGTGATCGCCAACACGTGAGCCAAAATTGCAGAAAAGCTCAGGACGCTACAGCTTCCGTCAGCCCGTCATTACACAGCCAGCACCAGACTCTCTTTTTTCCTGATTTCCCATTTTGTTTTTAAATAAAAAATAAGACAGATGGAGCACAGACTTATTTTAATGCATGCTCGTGTTTGACACGTGATTTACAACCTCTGTCAGGTCTCAAGCAATGCCTGCCCGTGGCACCACCACCGCAGCCTCTTCTGCTGCCAGCTGCGCTCCCGGTGCGGGTGGGTGCGTGGGGAGCACACAGCCACCGCCCGTGTGGAGCCTGGCATCGCACCCCAGCAACTGAGGAAGGCAAGTAAAGAAGATAAAAACAAATGGTGGAGGTATTTTAAGCAGATGCAATACATTTCTCAAAGCTAAGCAATGCCTCAAAAATAGCTAAGTGATACAGTAGCAGTGTCAAAAATTACCAGAGCTGCTTTCCTTCTCGCTGGTAGTGGCTGAGACTGGTTTGGCACAGAATAAATTAAAATACATCCTGAATTAGTCCTCCACGATATGGCTTTGCAGCTTCCCCAAGCTCTGCAGACAATATTGGCATGAAGTTGCTGAGAAAACCATCCAAAACCCCTTTTCTATCCCCAGCCCGGTGAAAATCCGCAGCTGTAGCAAACCATGGCATGGTGAAACATGCAGTTCCTACCTGAACGAGGAGCTCCAGCTTCCTGTCGTCAAGGAGGTGCACTTGGCATCTGCGGCCCTCCGTCATCTGCAAGAGAGAAGAGGCACGTGTGTCAGGGCGCTCGGCTTTCCGGCTCGGCACACAGATGCTGGCTCTCCCGGCACAAGCTGGAGGCTTTCATTCGCTGTGATGTTTTCAGTTTTTGTGGGTTTTTTTGCTCTTTTTTTTTTTCCTTTTAAATTAATCCTCCTGCTTTTGGCACCGAGGGAAAGAAAAGGCTGGAAGGAGAAAAAGAAAAGCCACCCCGGTAGCTGGCACGGAGCAACGTGTGGCGGCTGCTTGGACGCAGCTGCCAGGAGGAGGTCGTTCCAGTGTGAAAAATGGGGCCAGGGGGGCGGTTTGCAGCACGGAGGCCCCGACATTTCATACCGCAGCCTCCGGCTTCGCAGCCAGGTTGGCCGGTGGAGGAGACATCCAGACAAGTTTCCCCAAAACCCCCCAAGACCAAGGATTCAACCATTCCAGAGGTAGCACAGAACAAGCCGGGCTCCTCCCTGGGCCATGCTGACTGTGCTCCCTGGGGTTGCACCAGCTGCTCGTTTGAGCCTGAATCCCAAACAGGTCTTGTCCTACTTGGGGTGTCCTATTTAAGACGTCCCGCAGGAGCCACTCGTGATTTTATTATACGGGTCCAAAGGTGCTTCCATATCAGTATAGTTTATTACAACTGTTAACAGATAATATCAATATAACTTTTAGGTATAGAAGACTATTTTTTCCAAGGTCCTGTAGACTGGGATGCAAAGAAATAAATGAGCCACAGCCTGAGGAAACTCCTTCATGTTGGGCAAGCCCTTTCCTGGCTTTCCTCTTGCGCAGAGCACCGTAAGTGAGGAGCAACTTTGCTTTGCAGAGTTACAGATCTGGACTCTGCCCTGCAAAGCCCTTCAGCGTGCACAGGCACAGGCACAATCCTGCTATCTGCTAATGGGATATGGACTGCCTAAGCCGCTTTGGCTCTTGGAAATCCCTTCCTCAGCACGACTTAGGCAGCACGCAGGCAGCCTCCCTGGTGGGGCTCGCCCCATGGCACTCACGCACACCTGGACCCACGGCATCACGGACCCAGCTCAGCCCCACAGCACGGTTCAGGCCCCTGGGGATGCACCACCAAGGCACATTCCTGAGTGCTGTATGGATCCCTGGCTCAATTTAATGATATTTCTTGCTATGGTGAGTCCGAAAGCATCACCAGAAGGGAGCAGAGGGTCCATGGGAGCATAGCAGGGCAGGTACAGGCTGTTGGAGAGCAGCCGCTGCAGCACCCTGGGCATTTCTGCCCTCACTCATCACCTCTCCCCACCAGCACCAGCTGAGCTGAGCCCCCAGTGTAAAGCTGCCTTGCAGAGAGCAGGGAGGTATGGGCTCAGGGGGTTAACTGAGGACAGCCCAGCTTTCTGCTTTAGCTCGGCAGGTTAAAAATCACCCAGTCACCCACTCCCATGGCTTGATGGGGCTGGGTGTGCTGGCATCCAGGAGGTGGTGGTGGATGACCCACCATCAGCTTCACCCGTTTGAGATCCCAGGCAGTACATGGCCATTGCTGTGGGGTTTGCAACCTTGGCCAACTCCAGCAGCATATCGCCCTCACCCTGCTGGTCTCTGGTTCTTGGTGCAGGAGCCCACCAGGCTCTCCTGGGTGCTCCTGTCCTCCCTCTTGCCAGCTCTGTCCCACATCGATCTCCCCCTTTCCTGGGGCCAGGACAGATTGAGTCTTACCCTGGCCTCGTCCTCTTCCCCACAGCAAAAATTCAGAGCCAACAACTCTATTGAGCCTCAAGCTGGCCATGCAAGATATGGAGTTTAATATGAGACAACTTCAGTCAAAATGAGCTTTCCTGTTCAACTCATCCCAAATTTATGATCCTGGCATGGCATGCACAGTCCCATGCAGTCCAAGCAGACTTTACTCCTGTTGTTACTCACACCAGCATGCCTCTGGAGTATCGTGCACGCTAAATAACATCGCCTTCCTTCTCATTTTCCGTGAGCACAACTGGAGCCCTGGCATTACAGCCAAAGGAAAGCCTTGTAAAACAAGGCTTCTCATAAATGTCAGCCAGTTACCGCCATGGCAATAAATTGTCTTCTTACGAGAGTTTCCTCCGATAAGTAATGTTATGCAAAATATGGCTTCTCATAAGGTATATTACTTGGTGAGTGAGATTTTTCTCTATGAAGTCTGTATTAAACAGCTTTCAGCTCAGTTCTAAAACTGTGCCAGAGGCTCACAGAAGGGCTTTGCAATGGTTTGCCCTGCTTGGAATAAGAATGGTGTGGGTTGTGTTCACGCGGGCGCAGGGAACCACAGGCTTTCTTTGCTGGGCTTCCCCAGCAGATAAAACTCTGAGTGGCTGAGCTCTGCTTCAGCATCTCTCTCATCCTCTTACTGTCACATATCTGCTGCCTCCCCAAGATGGTGAGTATGCATTGATTTTCCAGATTTATTAGGAGTTTACTCAAGGCAAGAGATGAAGCAGTGAATTTATTGTGGTAGTGATGTGTGATGGCAGGGATGGAAACACAGTCCAGCTCTCGTGTGTTACGCTCCATTGGTTATGCCAAAGTTGAAATGAGAATAGAAGAAGGTGAAAAGGGGAAGAGGGAAAATTTTCTGAGATGTTTGACTTGGTGCTTCAGTGTGTTTCAACAAAGTGCTTGCTTTCTGTGTGGAGCTTCCTTAGCTCTCTATGCTTTTCCAACCTAACGTTTCATGTCTCCTTAGTGCTCTCATGGCCTAAAGAAATCTCAAATGCAAACAGCTGGCAACATGAAGTATCTGAATAAAGCAAAGCTCTGAAATGCAGCACAAGATGGTTGGCTACTTGCAAGGCATTCCATGACCACCACTTGCAGGAAAAGAGGAGGGAGGAGGAGTGGAAGGAGGGAAAGCAGACTGCTTTCAGATTAGCTTGTCCCCAACAGTTCTGTGCATCAGCAAAGCGGCTGTCAAAGCCCATGATCATTTTTATAGTTTGGTCATGCAGTGTGTGAGCACACAGCAAGGCACATGCTTTATTTCTTTACTAACACCTTGTTTCTGTGCCTTTCAGTGGTTTGAAGGTTCATGCTACAGGCTAATGACCCCAGCTGGTGACATGCAGGCTGTTTCCACCTAGGCAGTTCTGCTGAAGAAAGAGTGAAGAGCTGCTCCAGGAGCAAAGAGAAAAGACAAGAAGGTAGAAGACAGACTTCCTTCTTGATATAAGATAAACTATGCTGGTCTTCCCCTCCCTCCTTTCTGTTTTATTATTCCACCAGGTGTCTGAAGCCCACACTATGTGCTTTTTTGCATCAGATCAATACAAACTCTGCTAGTTTGCCAGAGCAAGAAATGAATGTTTCAAAGCACAGTGAGAAGGAACTGATTTAGCACAGTCTGTTTGCATGAAAGATGCTGCTTCTGATGCTTTGCAAATTGGCTGATCTGTGCTATCTCCTGCACTGTGATGGATGGAGCTGTGGCTGGCTCTAGGGGGATGAGTCAAGGAACCCCTTCTGCTTCTCTGTGTAACCAGAGAATGGATATCAACACCAAAGACCTATAGGTGGGAATGTGGGAGCAGGAGATCACTACACATGAATGGAGCAGCACCAGAGTTTGGATGGAAGATGACTGCAAGGAGTGAATCAAGGTTCTCCACTCCCAAGGCTCTTACCCAGAGAAGGATGGGGGGAACTGAGAGCTAAGAGGCACAAAGGCACGGCTTTCCCTTCACCATGGAAAAGCAAAATCCCAACAAAGAGACAAGAAGCAATGGTTGAGCAGAGTTGTTGACAGAAGAGAAGGACACTTGATGTGGCAGGAAAGTGGGGGAGTTTGCTCCTGATCAAGTCCCAGGTGTCACTGTGAGCTCAGTGAGTTTTCCTTTACCAGCACAGCCCCCCAGTTTCCTTCTGGAGAGCAAGAGCCCTCTACCCTAACTCCAGAAAATAAAAAGCCAAGTGCCTAGTTCAACCTAACAGTCAAGATGACCTTCATACTTAAAGCAGAGAGAACTTTCAGATGTTTCCAGGAAGGCGAGACAATTCCCAGGTGAGCTCCACAGTTGTGCTGGCTGCTTGCTCAACTGCTTGAATCATAGAATCATAGAATCATAGAATCATAGAATTATTAAGGTTGGAAAGGACCTCTGAGATCATCTAGTCCAACCATCAACCCAAAACACCATGCCTACTGAACCATGTCCTGGAGTGTCACATCCACACGTTTTTTGAACCCCTCCAGGGATGTTGACTCCACCACCTCCCTGGGCAGCCTGTTCCAATGCCTCACCACTCTTTCAGTAAAGAATTTTTTCCTAATATCCAACCTAAACCTCCATTGGTGCAACTTGAGGCCATTGCACATGGTTTATCCCATACCTGGAGCCAGGCTCTAGTGCTCAGCCCAGGAAAGCCTTCCAACAGCCAAAGATGCTGCACCCACATCAGCCCCCCAGATTTCCAATGCTTCTCAAGATGTGCAAAGAGATGGGACTGTGTCACACACAACTGAGTGCTAACAGTTCATCCATATGGCAGGGAGCTGCACACGCTGGGTGTGAATATGGGCCACATGCATTTCATGGGCCAGAATTATCATGAACTCAGATGGAAATTATGTGCCAAAATACAGAACAGATTTTTTTTTTTTTCAAAACAGCTCAGTGCGTCACATTTTTCCAAAAATCTGCCACTTGTTTTAATGCCTGCACATGCGGCATGACCCCTGAGCACTTGAAGAGCTGAACACGAGCACTTTTGAAAAGCTCTGTCATTTATGTACATGAGTGTGTAAAGACTAGGGATACTATATCTCCAGTACCCAAACACAGATGGTGCTTGTAAGGCACATGAAAATCTGAAGCAATGTGTTTGTGTGGGTGAGATGCTGGATTCGTGTGCAGGAGAGCAGATCATACACAAGGCATGCATGCATGCTTTCTCTGCTCCTTGGCTTTGCACCTTGAGGATGGGAAAACTGATGCTGACCTCCTTTGCAAAACTCTTTGAGATCCATCAGTGACAACAAGATCTGATATACACGCTTGTTCACTCTAATAAAGGGATGTTACAGAAAGGAAATATCTCTCATGGTTACTCCTGGGACCTTCAGGATCGTAGCTTTTTTTCTCAAGGAAAGGACTTTTTAGTTGTCTTTATAACAAGACTTTAAATCTCCTTTGGAGGCTTCTACCCAAATGTTTACACAATGGGTTTCCTAGGGAAGGCAGGCAGGCAGTTGTTTTGCTCTGCCGCATGAACTGCTCTGGTGACTGCCCTCCTCTCTATTCATCTTCGCTGTAGCTCCAAACACTGTCTCAAAGAATCCTATAAACTCTCCGTGACACAGCCCAAAAACCTGCACCATGCTCAGCTAATCCCCATGCGCCCGTCACTTTGTCACTAAATTATCAGCAACTGCCCACAGAACTGCTCCATCCAACACAAACAGTGAAGGCGAGGGGAGGAAACAGCTCCAAAGGGAACCTTTCCCTTTCAAAGTGAAAAAACCCTCCTGGTGAAAGCACCATCACACTAAATAACTCAAAGGCACCAAATGCAAATGGTATTTACAATGGCAGTTCTATAAATACCCGTGGCACGTTTCATTAGCTGGTGACTGCAGAAATAGAGAGGAATATGGCATATTCTTCCATGACTCAAATCAGAAATTATAATTGGAGGCAGAATATTTCCTAAATGCTCACTGCCTGTATGGGAGGCAATTACAGTGCTGAATACACAAAACTCTGCGTCACTTTGCCTGCCGTTTGGACAGACCCGCTGAAAGGAGATAGGAAGAGATGACAGCCTGCTGATTACAATAAACTATTAGATTAAACATCCTGCTCCCACTTGACCACTTCTTACTGCTTTCTCAGCCTGGCAATTCCTAAGCTTGTAAGGAGAGAGAGGGCGGAAAAGCGGTGTCTTTTTGATGTCTGTGCAGTTTATTTTGTGCATGTGGCAGCACTGCAATTTGCTGAATCGGGGCCGGTCTTGCAAACGGCTGTCTGTCGCACTGACCAGCTTGCCTGCATCCATCTGTCATCTCCTGTCCTACACTTACACTTCAAGATCCTGGAGGAAGGACTATCTTTCTTTTCTATGCCATGTGGTCACAGAGCATCCTTCCCAGTTGCTGGTCTGCATCAGCACCTAATAAATAGTACTGACGGTGACTGGGATGAGGATGTCTGCGAGACAGCGTGCAAAGAGCTGAGCTACATGGCTGATCCTTGCATGGGCACCAGGGGAGAGGGGACATGAGCACCTGGGGAGAAGGGACATGGTCACAGTTGGCTCTGTGCATGGTGGGAAGGGGATCAGCCACTGGCTGGGTGGTTGAGGAGCAGGCAAGGCTCTGCCTAGAAGGGCTTGCTTGTTTTGGAAGTC
>VZTL01068426.1:0-19755 GCA_013400535.1 Scopus umbretta | reverse complement strand
AAATCGGGGTGGGAATTAAAAAAAAAAGAAATGTGAATAAAAATGGGTGGGAGGGATGGGGCTGTGAAAAATTGTACAGAGGAAGAATATTTATAAAATTGATTTTTTTAACTTAATTTCCATTCTTCTGTGCCATATTTGCCTTTTTGAAGTCATGAAAATGACTCAATCTCCAAAGGATTTGGGGAGGGAATGTTGAGCCTTTTTGCATTTTTAAGTCACCTTTACAGGCAAAGTGTATGTAATTCTTTTTATTAATGTGAGACAAGAAAGCGAAGTGGCTTGTGGGAGGAGTCTAAAGAAAGATGTAAGTTTATTCGCAGAGAAGAAAAACACGTTTAAATAAAATTGTCAGTATCTCATCCCTTCACCACCACTGGGAGAAAACATGCAAAGATCACAACCCTCAGATGCTCCTGTTGGCAAGAGAGCGGAATGCTTCCCTTCACAACTCCTACGCTGAGACCTGGATTTCAAACCTCCCTCTCCATTTGCTTAGCATTGAACTGGAAGAACACGTCTTTTGGCCAAACCTTCCGGCTTAACTAGGCCCACCGGCATCATGTCCTACCTCATGTAGTGCTACTCTGCACACGGCCAATTCTGGAACTGATTCAAGCTACAAAGGATAACAAGCCCTAAAAAACTTGGTTTAGCTCCGATCAGTTCCCCACTTGACTGGGTGAATGGTAGCAGAAGCAGTTGTATTGACCTGGGGGTGAGAGCAAGGGGCAAGTTTAAAGTGGTATTTAAGCTAAGAGAAATACCTGAGAAGCTGGTCATTTTGGTCATTTTCATTGTGATGAAACCAGGCTCCTTCATCCTTCCTTGTGAGGCTTTGATGACTGTCTGGGAAGAGGCTGTAATATTCAGCTGCTTTTCAGAATACAGTGCTAGTTCTCTTTTTCCCAAAAGTCCAGTAATTCACTGTGCCAGGTCTCCGAGATGTTCACTTGTGCTGACTTGATCAGAGAATTGCTTCGTCTCTAATGTTCATTTTCCAAAGTGGAATGATATGGTCACTTTTATTCATTTAAATGAGGAAAGTTGTGTGGGTTTAAATCAGGGTTTGTAGAAAATGGTATCTGCATAGCTCAAAACAAAAACATCTGGCATTCAAACAGTTTAGTCATATCTCATAAAAATTTGCCACGAAATTAGTTCAGGTTTAGAAATAGACAGAAAAAGCACGGGGGACGAAGGAGAGGAGACAAATACTTCTTTCTAATTGTGTTGAAATAAAAAAGATAAACTCTCATACAAACTGCTGTAACTCAAGGACAGCATGATCAGCCAAGTGTTCGTGTTCCCAACTCCTAGCAAAAAAACCCCTTTGGGAATGGGGGGGCTAGTCCTTTTCAAAATACAGAAGATAAATTTTTGCTTTGATTGCTTTCTTGCTGTAACAAAAGGGATTGGGTACTGTATGGCACTTTATAAATTCAGCTCTGGTGATGATAATGTGAGTGTCTACTCAGGACATCTGAGGGAAGTTCTGAATATGCAGACTTGCACCTGTTTCTGCAGCTGGTGAGTAACAGATGTGTTGGGCCTTTGACAGCCTTAATATTGCTGGCAACAATTAACTTTTTTCTTGTTTGAACTTAAATTGTACTTGGTTTTGGGTCTTTTTAGCAAGTTATTTGAGAGCACGTCACAGGAACCCTACAACTCCGGGACAGAGGTCTTTGTTGTGGTGGTGGAGGGACTGGGACCACAGTGTTCTGATCCAGTTTGTGTTTTCAGATTTATTGGTCCAGATCTGTTCCTCCTATCTACATCATTCAAGGACAGGATTTGTGCTGTCACTGGTGTGTTACTAAAACTCTTAAAATAGCTTTTACTACCTTTGTGTCTAAATTTTCACTTGAGAGATTGAGCACAAAGATGATGGCCACCATTTTTCATGGAGAAAAATACAGAATTGGAGAATACAGCATTGGAGTTTAAGAATGGGTTCTTTCCCCATCCCCTATCAACATTTGTAATTCTGTAGTATGCCAAGAGGAACAAGGTCATAGTTTGTTACTCTTAGAGTGACTTGGCAGATCTCTGAACAAGTGTTAATGGATTGGTGAAACAAAGCAATTCTCATGTGATCATGTTTCAGTGAACTGAATTAGTAATATAGATCCACAGGATATTTTATGTACCACATCGATCATATAAAGGAGTACTTGTTCTGCATTACAGCAGTTGGTAGTCCAATTTCATATCGTATATAATTTTGTGCATGATAACTATTCACCATTTATAATGAATTCATTAGTTGTTTTGTATTACAGTTCTAGAGACATACTACATTCATTTTCCTGTATTCCTGTGATAACACTGGATGCAAAATTACATTGATTTTTTTTTTTCCATTAAACCACTGATGTTTTTAAAGAGCCACAAGTATAACAATCCTAACCACTTTGTCTAAAGACTTGTATCCTATTACAAAGTTTAGAGCTGAATCCAAGAAAATTAGCATTCTTGCTCAGAGCTAAACTGTCTTAAGAGTCAAATTCTTTTGGAGCTTACGTATTCAGAAGGAAGGAAGCACTTGCTGAATGGGGTTGATTAAGCGTGTACATTTTGATTTCAGTTGAACATTCATAGCCTCTTGCTGCTGATGTGTGCTGAGAAGTTGCCTCCTCTGAGGCACTTGAAGTTTGGTGATCAGAATCTAAACCCCACACTGCTCCATAATACTGACTTTAAAAGCCTCTTCTAAAAAGAATTTGTATACAAATTTAACATCTTAACATTTAAACATTAAATATTATTTTTGATTGCTGTAGATTATATCTTTAAAAGGATTACTGCGCTCCGGGTGCTAGAAAAGATCAGAATGAAAACTGAGTGGCAGGAGCTCTTCTCTCCAGAAATATCCTCCATGTGCTCTTAGTGGTTTCCATCCTGTGAACTTTCAGGCTAAGACGTAGAAAATAGGGGCTATTTTCTTCTAGATCAGGATGAGAAATAGAGTTGCAGGGAATTAGTGAATGCATATGCCAAGTTGTGGCAGTTGAACAGGAAATAAGTGGAGGAAAGTTGTATTTTGGTGAGCTTTAGGCATAGTTTTAATAGTGCAGAAGTTTTCTATGAGAAAGCTGATTGAAATAAGAGTTCTCCCCAGAGAACCTGCAGAGGGATGCATGTGATTGGACTACCTGTGTGAGCTTGTGAGTACTTGAATGAGTGTGGTCAACCACTATTTTCCAAGCCCATTATGACTGCATGTTAGCACTTGAAAGAGCTCAGGGTGTAATATAGAACTGTGTCTGGAGAGCAGCTGATACTGGGCAAATAATACGGTTGATTCTGTGTTACATTTAAAGGACAGATGGCAGAGAGCAGCTTACCTGCCTTCCAGTGCAGACATGAAAGCAGCTACTCGGGTTGTCTTCTCTTTTGTAGATTTTGTCCTATTTGCAGGACAGATGTAGCAGCAGTGTGAAGCTGTAAGGTAAATGGACAAGTCATGATCTTTGACAGTGAAGTATTCTTTAATTTCAAGCAAAAGTGTTGTGTAAATTATAGTGTGACTTTACTTCAGCTAGACTGGTCAACAACCACCGCACCCTGAAATTTGCAATGGAGGTAATTAATTTGTTCATTATTGCTGGATGCTTTTGAGGAAACTTTGTTAGCACTATCCCAGCTGTCTTACTGGTTCAGTTTTCTTCTGTCTGGACAGATCACTAAAGAGCACTTAGGCCAAGATTAAGCTAGATCTGTATGTATGACAAATAATGTTTTCTTTAGGATACTGTCACAGTACAAAATGCCCCTTGTCTAAAAATGAGATTGTGCTGTTACCAGCATGTTCTAAAGAGGAAGGTGGAAATGAGTGGAAACAAGCTTCTTCTTTTGGAATAATGGGTTTGATTTTCAGTAATAAACCTGAATCTGTCTGGTTTGCAAAGGGTGCAAGCACTTCCTTAAAAGTTCTGTTTCTTTTCAAAGTAACATCAAAGTGGTCTCTTCCCTCAGCACCTGTTCTTCACACTTAGGATGGGCCTTCTGGAAATTTCCAGGCCCATTTATCTTTGATCTATTTTCCATCTGATATCTAGAAGGTCTTATGCTAGCTCTAGGACTCATCATGTTTTCCCCATTTGTATGCCAACTGGTGCCTCTTGCATTCTGGGCCTTTTGAAATTCTGAAGCTCTGTGCAGAGCAGTGAAAAAGGATTTGGAAGCAGAACCACTCAGTAAGGGCTGGTCACACTGGGCTGATGTGCTAGTCACAGGGACGCTCCTCCATTGCCTGCCGGGTCCGATCCCTTTGCTAAGGAGAGTTCCTGTGCTACCCTTCATCAGAGCCTCTGGAGCACATTGTACTAGTTTATGAGTGTGGTCAGTCAAACTTCGCAAAAGTTGTGTGTCCTGTTTGCTTTTTTGGAAAGCAGATCTTTTCTGATGTCAGTTATTTTATTGGGATATATGTCAAGTCAGTCCAAATGAGTAGCTGTGCCTGTAATTGTACTACAAGTGATATCCGTTAATGTCAGGCAATGAAAACAGAAGGCAAGCATGTCCCCAGTAATCAATAACACACAAGAGTGCCTGATGGAGCCCTGAATTAGAAGTAACATATTTGCTGTTACAGTGCTGAAGGACATTTTATAAATGTCCATGTTTGGACAGAGCCTTAGATGAGCCAGAGTCAAAGATAATAGTCATTTACCAAACAGTTATTCAGTTGTTTCTGTGTTTTTACTTTGACTCTGTTATGAATTATGAGTGCAGTCCTCACCATAAATTTGGCTTGTCTGTAGAAGGTTCAGGGAAGGCTGAATCCTAAATTCTGAGAGGTGTCTGCTGGTTCTGCTGCTGTTCCCTTAGGTATTGCAACGCTTTCTGTTCATCATTGAATGTCAAAACCCTTTTCTTCAGCTCTTGTAAGTTGAGCTAAACATCTTAAGGTATTTACCACATGTTAAAAGAAATTGTAATATGCATAGGTATATTCAGTCCTGTCACATCTTCTAGCTCTCCTTCCTGAGAACAATTCCTCTAGTTTTTGTAAAGGGTATTTAATGTGTTCATTTTGAGGTTGGCCAACTATGCTGTGGGCCATTTCACATTAAGATCATACTCCCTGGAGGGAATAAAGGAAAAACTGGGTTTAAAACAATGTTAAGCCTGCTTATAGGAATGATGGAAATAAGTCTGATACAAATGGCTTCTGCTTTCTACAACAAAATCCTTCAAATGCCATGTCCTGACATACTGAAGGTGCTCACAGCCACCCATGACAGCAAGCTGCCACATCCTTGGCTGTTCCCAGCATGAACCGCAGCCCACCTCTGGAGTCAGGGGCTGGGTTCTCTCCAGAGATGGGCTGGATGGAAGATGACAATGGCAATTCCGAAATGGGTCATTTTATATTGACAAATATGTGCAGAGAATGTGCTTAGAAGGACTTACCAGAGGAGAAAAGCAAGTTTAACAGCTACAGTAGGTGACAGACTAATTCACCGGCATTCATCTCTTTGAAAAGCAAGTGACGCACCTTTCTCCCAATAAAAATGACGTTACTCCTGTGACAGCATTCCCAGGGCAGCTGGGTTTCACGAAGGGAGTGATATGCCAGATTGATTTGTACAGAGATCCTGCAGTGTGTAAATAAGTACATAAGTATAAATAAGTAAATAAGTGTGTAAAAAAGTATTTTGCTTGCAACTACAAACACCATAGTTGTAAGTGGAATTCATCAGCCTACAGAGATAAAACAAACGTTGTTGAAAAGAGGAGGACTGCTTTGCTGGTTTATGTGAAATTTGGAGGGCATCGTAAACAGAACTCTAACTCAGACCGCTTTCTTACCTAATGGTATCGCAATTGCTGCTATTGTAAATGTACGTGAATATACAGAGAGTACCAAGAATTTTTATACCTACCCCTACACAATCTTTTTATATTTATACTAAAATGTGTATTCTGCAAACAGCCTAATAATTACAGCTTTATATGTGTATCATTTTGTAGCATTTGTTACTACAAAAGACAACCAAACCAATACTTCAGTGCCTTGTGTGTTTTAAACAGTTCAGCGTATTAACTGGGGAAAAAAGGAAAGCCTTAAATCACAAGTGCCCCCCAGCAGATTGTACTCTGCTGGTTTTAACAAAGCTTTGTGTCATTGGTAGGGTTCTCTTCAGTTAAAATACATACAGCCAGAAGTTGTGGAACTAACTGAAAGCTGACAACTTCTGAATTTTTTAGAGCATGCATGTCTTGAATTTGTGATATATTGGAATTTCTCTCAAATGCATTATTTCAAGTGAATTTTGATTTATACATTCATATCTCCTTCAACAGAAATCTTGATACCTGTCAAAAATACATAACATTTAAAAAAAAATGCCAGTAACTGACACTTATGTATTTGGGGATTAAATTGATGCTATTTTCAGATTGTCGCTGCAGTACTTTTCATTAGAGCCATAAAATCTTTGTTGTGTTACAGAACGTCTTTACCAATTATTTTTCCAAGCATGGCCTTCTAGCATATGAATGAACTTGGTAATACTGTCTTAAGAAAAACTTCTTTGAGGCTTTCATCACCTCAGGCCATTATATATTAACAATTTTCTGGTCATGAAACTGCAATGTTTCTTTATGTTAACAAAACCAAAGTCTTGTTTGAAGTAACTGGTATTTTGTATAAATATCTGTACAGATAACAGACTCTGCATTTGTACTATAGATTATGTGGGTTTTGTTTTATAATAAATACTTTAAAAAGATTTGATTAGCAGCCCTTTTTATGAATGAAGCTGTTTCATTACCTACAGTAGAGGCAACCAGCTGGTATCACAATTGTTTTAGATACTCTTTAAGATAAAGATAGTGTTGCTGTCTCCTTGGTTTTAATTTTAAAATGTACAATAACAGCAAGAGCAAGGAGGTGAAGAGGAAAAGTGATTGCCTTTAGAATGACAGTTGCTAGCTACATGTAGAACTTGCCACAAGTTTGTCAGCATCATGAACTTACCAAAAATGTTATACTCCATAGGAATATTCTCTGTGTTTTGACTAGACCAGATCAGATCTGTATTTCATTTTTTAATTGTATGGTTATCTTTCATGCTATAGGATGTCAAAGTCAGTCTTGTAACTAATGACTTTTTTTTTTTTTTTTTTTTGTTATGGTGAACATACTTGGTAACTAGTTCCATTGAGTCTAGTTCGGTCTTTGTTTCTGCAGTCAATATTGGTGGTCTCAGATTTGTGAAATTTACCATCTTAACTTAAAAGTCAAAATAATCTTGGATCGAGATATCCTTTCTCCTGCATGCTGAGTCTCATCTGACTCAGAATGAAGGGAGTCTTTTTAAGCAGTTATCAGCAGTCCTGGTGATGTCCAATTCCATTTCTTTGGGTTTTTCCAGGGTAGAAAAAAATACAGCATACAAACTCAGAGACGTGCTTCTGTTTCCTACAAAGTTCTTTCAGGTTTTGTATTGTGCTGAATCAAAAATGGTCAAAAGACTTTTGTTTTTAGCCACATTACCATTGTTAATAATGCTTAATCTAAATGGACCCTGGACCATCCATGTGATGACTGCTTGGTGATTTTATTCCATTGCTGTGATCAAGATACGTTGTAGTTTGAGAAAAAAAAACTGAAGGATCTGGACTTCTGATGCTGTGCACAGCCTGGAACAGGCTATCCATCATCCTTTTGTGTTAGAAAAGTTGGACCAAATTTCCCAGAAGAACAGAAAGCTTTTTAGGATTTTGTATGGCATGAAGCAGAGCAGCCCCACACTTCTTTCCAGAAGTCCTGGCTGTAGCTGGGCTTTCTCACCTGAGAAGATACACAAGGTCTTCATCTCTTGGAGCGGACCCTGACGGACACAGTGGCTGGTTGCAGGGAGGTGCTTGATACACATATCCCACACCAGTAATACAGATCTCTGCATGGCATATGTATCATTCCTGCTCCTCCAATGCCTTAATCCCAGATGTTTCAGGGTCTCTCTTGAAACTGGAGGGACAGTATTTTCTTTTTGCTCCAGAAAAGCTTGCTCGGCTGTCTGACTGGATCTTTGCAGTCTTACACTCCCACAGCTTACAGATTCCTTATTATGTTAATTGGGAAATACAGCTGTTATATCATTTGTCCCAATAGAATCTGAGTATGTTCCCAGGACCAATTCTGTGCTCACAGGGAAGGATGTCTACTTCTAAATCCACTGGTCCTGATCTTTTACAAAATTGCCCCAGCTGTTATTGTCCACAACAGGGCAGATCAAGGTGCTTGGCCAATTCAGCACAGCATCACTGTGGATTCAACTGGGTAACAAATTGCATCTGGATATGCTAGGAAGTGGCTAAAGCGGTCAAAATGCATTTTGTCAGAGCATGACCCACAGCTGTGCTGAGGAAAAGCCTGATCCCAAACCATGCAGCTATCTGGATCTCCTTCCATGCTTTATGCCAGCCCCAAAGCAACTAGGGGTTGAAGTTAGCTGTGTTACAGACCCTAAAAAAGGCAATTAAGCATGAGGTAACTGTGGCCACATGCTGCCAAAAAACCCACACAGAATTAGTGGGAGAAGAAAGTTTTTAATGCAAACTAATGCTTTTTAGGACAGTTATTCCCCAACTATGTTTGCCTTTCACCCACCTCTGCTCTGAGGGGTTTTACACAGGTTGTCCTGAAAGTGAGAGGGCAGGGAATGGCGGTGCAGGCTTTTTGGCAGTGCAGGCTGCTGTGGAGAGCAGGGTGGAGGGAAGGCAATTGAACATGCTTGCTCTGCGGCTTCCACAAGAGCAGCTGGCCCCAGCAGACTGCCCGCATCCCTGCGAACAGCACAGAGCACTACGTGCCATTACCTTTCTCCAAAGAGCCCAGGTGGTTTCTGGAGTCTGCTCAGAAAGCACAGATAGGAAGAGTGTGCAGGAGCCAGTGCTGTTGTGGTTATAGGCAGTATGAAAGGGCCCCTGCCTATAATTAAGATTGGAGCCAAAGCTAGCTTTTGGGAAATGAAGGCGCGATGAGCCAGGCTAATTGCTGGACTCTGAATATGTTGCAGAAATTAAATGAGGATAGGAACTGCAAGGGGTATTGCCAGATCAGCTGGCTAAGGTCTTAGCTACAGTGAAGATTAGGACAAGCAATTTACTTGGGTGTGCCCAGTTGGGGTTTTTGATGGATTCCTCATGGAACACAAGAATTGGAAGAAGGATGGCAGGGGCAGGATAAGGTCTTGAATTTCCTCTTCCAATTAGTGATTGGTCTCCTGTCTGTAATTAACATGAATAGTAGTCCTGAGGCTAGAGTTGGCTTTTGGGATAGGAAGATACTGATAGCTTATGTATATTCTGGACAGCCTGCAAAGACAGGGTCTGGGTTTGCCCTAGTTGAGGGTAATGCCTTCTGTTTCAATTTCCTGAAGGGAGAACTACTTTGGCAATAAATCGGATTTAAGGGATAGCAACAGCTTTAACAGTCTATTACTTAGGGAGTAATGTTTATTACTGAACTTTGCATGGCCTAGAAGAGTATGAGAAGGACTCATTAGAACAGGGCCAATGCGTTCTCTTGTATTTTAATTTAGCTCATTAGGCTATTGTTACAGGTTTGATTAGGGCTTAATTCTTAAATGATCTCTTGCTCTCTCTCGTAGAGATCTGAACTCTTCCTATGCTGTAGGGAAATAGATTTAGTGCTTACATGCATTTTACTGTAGGCATTGTGCTATACGCAGGCAGTCACTAAAACTGAGAAGCATTCAAGATAGAACTTGGAAATCTCAAGCTCCAAAAGTTAGTCAGTTACCACATTATACATAGCCTGCAGCATTAGGAAAGGTCGGTAGCCTTAGCTTCTTTTTTCTATTGTAGGTTATAGTACAAAAAGCCAATGTATTTGGAACAATAGCACGGCAGGAGTTCAGTTGGTAGATTCCCAGGAGCTAGAGTTGGGAGAAATGCTAGCATAGGTGAGACTGCCCTCAGCTTCTGTTGCACAGCAGGTGTCTATCCTTTGCCTATAATTACAGGGAAGTGAGCAGGTTTAGGGATTAAAATAATAAGCTTATTGTTTGATTCGGCAGGATCCTGGAGCCAGGAAGGGTGCTGACTGATAATGGCGAACAACTAGTCTCTCAAAGCTTTACGTTCACTAGCTCCTACACTAACTTAAGTGCTGAGAACTGATCATAACTTAAAAAAAAAAAAAAAAACCAAACAAAAAACCAAAAAAAAACAACCCAGAAAATAACTCCCATTCAGTTCAGTCCTTCTTTTTAACTCCTCATATGCTACAGGAGCCAGCAATAAACTGAAGCCCGGGTATTCTACATTTCTCAACCAGAACACTAATCCTATCCCTTACAGGAAGGCTGACAAGGGCTCCTGGCAGAGAGGTGAGTATCTCATGAGCTCTAGCCTTTATCCTTATCCCTTTTCTCTGCAGTTCTGGCAGGTGTATCCAGGAAATACAGAAGTATAAAGTTAGGGGAGAAGTATGCCAGCGTTCAGAGGACCTGTTTGACTAACAGTTCTACCCAGTTCCTGGAGAACAGTGTTTCCCATGTTTGTTCACACACAACATTCATCCTCTAGGTAGAATTAAACAGGGTCAGGGAAAGCTCAACGTTTGGGAATCCAAAATGTATAAAGCGTACTGCTGTGTCTCTACAGGATCAGGCAGTACACATAAAATGAAAGCTAGACTGAATGCGAACCCACTTCTCTTTACTAGTAGACCTGCTTGGAGGATCAGACCTGAAAAAACAGGAATTAGTGATGAAAGAGATTGAAGAATATGTGCATTCTGGAGCCCACTGTCGTAACTTGGGCATTGTGAAAGATGGTGTTCACTGGGACAAGTATTTTGCCTCTTTTTATATGTTGGTATCTTTTTTCCACCTACAACTAAGGCTAGGTTTTGTGAATTGAGCACTTGAAGAGTCCAGTTTATTTCCAGATCCTGCTGGATTTCTAGAGGTGCAGCCAACAAGGAAATGCTTAGAATCCCTGGGACCACTGTCTTCAATCTTGCTCCATAAGTGCTTCTCAGAGATGAAGCATTGTAAAGACAGCAACAGATGAAGGGACAAAGGCTTCTCAAGTCTTACAACAGAAGATTGGATTTCATTGCCGGAACTTCATTCACAGTTATGACTGCAGTTCAGGTTGGGGAAGGAAGACTTGAAGAGACATAGGATGGCTTTCCAGCTTGCTCACAAAACTACGGAGAAGGTAGGTTTCAAAGGGACGGCATCTTTTCTTCCAATTTTGCTAAAAGGTTATTTTTTTTCTCTGGCTAAAAAAAAGTAAGTGACAGTCATTTTAAAAGGAATTTTCACTTCATATCTTCTGTGTCATTCAAAGTTGTTTCAAACACTTTGAATTACTTCTTTTGAAGATGGATTAGTGATTATTACTTTTTTTTTTTTAATTGCTCTCTACCACATTCTTATGTCAACCACTTTTGGTTTTAGGAACATGTTGAATCCTATTTCTTAAGATCTACAACCAGACAGGATTATTCTGTGGCATTTTCTCTGCAGAGGTGATGTTCTGTAGCCTGTAATGTAAGGCTTCCTTACACATTACTTCCTTACTTCCATACCACATATGCAAACAGAAACATCTATCTTCCAAAAATCAATCTTGGGTGTCTAGAAAGCCTGAAATGCTCAGTATTACCCACAATTTGTCTCATTTAAGTGAAGCAGTTTAGTTACAATTAGCTTAAATGCTGTATAACAACTGGCCTCTTGCCTTATCAGTCCCCTTTCTGTCTTTGTTACAAAGCCAGTGTCTATCTGCGATGCTTGCATGAATGTAAGTGAAGTGGCACTGAAACTCAGTATGTCTGGTAAGCTTTGACAGGGTAACGCTGAGTTCTCAATATTAAACATCACCTGTTTTCCAAAGGTCTCTATGCATCTCTAATTTAATATAAAATAGATTAAGGATTTATGACAATAATTAGTTCTGTTTGTTTGTAACTGTGGAGTAAGGGAGAACTGACTGTAGAACAAAGCCTAGGGAGATGGCATAAATCAAAAAGGATAAGGAAAGACCCTGGGCATCCAGAAGATAGGTTCCTCAAAGACCAGTCAGGTAAGTCAACAGGCTGCAGAGAGCAGAAAGGTTACTTAAAAGGCTGGGGAGGTGGATGAAACATGTGAGTAGGAAAGAACAGATTTTTCTTTTAACAAAAATCAAGTTACGGGGATCAAAAGGACACAATCTATCTAGGTGCGAAATCTACAGCCAGCCCCCCATGGACCAAATGCAGTCATTCAGCAGGTGTAGGGCTGTCCTGTGCCATGTACAGGTATACAGACGTTCAATGATTTGCCCAAGATCGGGTAAAAGAGGAAACCAGGAACAGAATCCAGTCTTCAGGGTCCTGATGCAGAAACAAGATAATTTCTCCTTTTGCTTAAAGATTGTGTCAGCCTTGTTAGAAGGACCATTTCATATGGGCACAAGCAGCAGGGGTGAACCTGTGATCATCACAGAGGGCACCCACTGGTGGGATTTAAACCCCACAAGTGGTTCCAAGTGATATTTGATAAAACTTCCAGTGTGGCTTTCAGTCTGGAGGACAGTGTGAGGAGACTAGTTGTGCGAAGCTCCTAAGCTCCTAGAAGATGTCAGCACGTGTCAGTAGGAGTCTTACTTGACAGTGGAAATTCTATGAATCTTTGAACATCAGAAGACATGGGAGGTTCGAAATACATCACCCTTTAAAGTCTCAGCTGCAGTGGGATAGATACATCCAAAGGTCAGTGCACAGCTTCTCTCCTGACTGGCTGTGACACCTGGTAGCATCTGTTGATGTTGTGGGGTTTTTTTTAATTCCTAAAGTTACCTAATTAGCATGAAGAATTTGCTCCTTCTCTTAGGGAAGTGTAGAAGTATTTTTGTTTGTTTTCATTTCGGCTTTTCCTTTTTGCTGTTCCCGCTACCTGTAATCAAAGTTGCCAAAGGCAGTCAAGCCCTCTGCTCACTATCTGCTCAGTTACCTAAACAACAAAAGGAGTTAATGGCAGTTTAATTCCTCCCACCAGTCTTATGTGCGTCAACACTACTTATGACAAGCCAGTGGCATGTTTCAGAGAGAAAAGACTGGTCTTTGAGCGTTCAGCACCATTTGGTAGCACTATAAGCCAAGAGACCTTGTGCCTTTTCTTCATTTTGTGATTGATCTGGATCTGTGACCTTACTTCACAGGTTGCATCACTTCTGTGTTTCTGCTGGCCTTTCCTCCACCTGTCATGAAGATAGAGCAGGCTGTCTCTACCCATGCACAGAGTCTGGTCCCGGGGACCCTCCACTTTAAGCTCAAGGCCACTGAAACAGATGCTGGCCTTTTCCTTATAGAGTTCTCCATCTGTGCCCTCCTCAGATGCAGCAGGATCCAGCTGGTGCAGGCAGGCTGGGCATCAAGGATGCACCTGCTTGAGCAAAAGCAGCATAGAGAGGATTTGTGATGATGCCCCTGCTGTCAAGGTGCTAGAATTTCAGGTGACTTCTATTAAAAAACAATGGTAGTGGCCACAGATTGTCTGACCTTGAGATTTCAGGTTAAAAAGTACTAAGAATAAACTGCCCTGCCTCCAGTGTAGCAGACAATTACTCATTTCAAGTGTTTTCCCCTCCCTTTAGGTTGGTAGGTTGAGTTGGGCATATGGGCAAACCAATATGGGATAGTAGGAACAACAAATACAAAGTTATTAGAGCTGATTCTTGACTCCTAATGCCTTTCTTGCAGTACTGCTGGGCCCTTTTTTTCTTGCTGTTTCACTAGATCTGGCATTTACAGGGAGACATCCATGTCAAAAAATATGAATAAATACTTTAGCGCCTAGCACTAACCAAAGCCACAAGGTGGCACAGTCGTCTGCTGTGAAGCATTGCTCACCAAACTTCATTTCCCAAAGGGAACAACAGCTCCAGAGCTGCCCTGTTTAGCAGGGAACTACCCTGTCTCTCTCCTCCCCTCGCACTAGGTTTCATGGAGTAAACACTGACAGTGGGCATAGCTTTTCTCAGAGTGAGATTTTTATTATAAAGCCCTACTACCGGAATAATTACATGGCAATAAACATGTTGCTGCTATTGTTAATATTCCTCAGCCCTAGAAAATCTGTAACAGTAAAGCCCCCTTTTTTGCTGGTGCAAGCAGCATCTCTGCCAGGCAACTTTATGTGTGTAGCTACAGCAGCAATTTGTTTGGTGCCTGACTTTGCTTTAATATCATGAGACCAATGCAGGTTTTTAGAACTAAGTTAATCAATCTACCTCCGGCATTTTCTTCTTTGGAGGGAAACATGGAAGGTATGGAAATTCAGAGAAGAGAATCAGGAAAAGGCAAATGCCCGGAAGGATCAAAGAATCTTTTGGGAAAAAGAGAGGCTGTCCTTATATCCCTTTGTTTGCAGAGACACCTGAAGGGGGCAGGGGCATGGGGAGGATTTAGCATCGCCAGGAAGAAGCAACACAGTAAAGGGAATCATCAGCATGTCTGTCTGTCCCTCTATTCTTCTCACCAACCACAGGGTAAGTGTGGACACTTGGAGCTACTTTTGTTTGCAGACTGTGTGCTGTTTGACAGCAGGTGGAAATAATTTCTCTCATGTAGACTATTTGTTTTGCTTGTCTCTAACAGGAAATATGCCAGTGCCCAACCTGCCCATGGACAGCCTGGTCCTTTGGCCTGGAGCAGCCTATGTTTTGCTGTGCATTTCGAACAGAAAGACACCCAGCAATGACGTGTCTCTTGTCTCGTGCTTGGTGTTTAAACACTTCTGACAACTGATCCTTTGGTATTATCGAAAACAGATATCTGTCTATACATATATACACACACACACATTTGCTTCCCTGTCCCTTTTTAGAGCTTTGCTCCATGCCACAGGCTTAAGTGGCTGTGCTGAGCCTCTTGTCCTTTGTGAAGGCTTCATGCATGGGGCAGATCAGGCCTGAGGGACACAAGTATGATTCTGCAGGGACCGAAGGCTGCTGCAGGACCTGGCAGAGCTGGAGAGAGCCAGACTCAGGGCTGGGTGCTTGCAAATAGTCTGTCCAAGCAAAGCCTGCTCTAGACTGTGCTGTTTATCATGCAGTTGCGTAAGCCCAGAGTTTATTTCAACAAGAATGAGATCAAATTTCTGGAGCTGCTTTGCTTCTCCTGTCCAGAGGGCAGGGATTTGCTTTGAGTGGCCTTTCGTTTTGTAATTAATTAAATAAATGGAGACTTCCTCCTCCTTGCATGGGAAATCAGAAGCTTGAAATGTCTGTGAACTCACACCCTGTACACAAAGCATATGAGGATGCAGCATCCAACTCATTACTTAAATGAGAACGCCTAAGTAATTAGAGCCCAGTGTCTACTCCTGGTTCCTACTGTTATTTCCTTCTGTACATTGTGTGGGCTTTCACCATTGAACCTCACCAAAGGTCTAGAAAGCAATAGCAGTATGTCAGCATGGGCAAATTCCAATGGCAAAACAGGTACATTCTCACTCCATCCCACAAGCTGAGGTGCCTGACCATCTTCATCTGGGCTGCTGCAAGGGGAAACACTACCCTTCCCCTCCCTATCACTAGCAAGAAGAAGCAAGACTGCCCAGCCAGAATTGACCTTTTCGGTGGCAGCTTGAAGTTATGATGAAAAAATAGTGAAAGGGCATCTCTATGGCATTACTTCTTTCCCAATCCCCATGCATCTTCCCCTGTCCCCCAGAGTCTTGAGACAAAGCACACACTTACATTCTTGATCCAAACATGCCACCTGCTGTTTGTCAGAAGGGAGACATTGTATAGTCAACAAAGCCAGTGCATAAATTAACCAAACGAAGCATATTTGCATTGCAAAACCAGCCAAAGGTACCAAAACCTGTGTTGGTACCACAGGTTAGAGTCTGCTTTTCACCACCATGCAAGAATCACCCTGCAAATCTGCAAATGCCATGGAGCAGCACGGCCAGAGCCTGGGCAACCTTACAGACTACCACCATACCATCCAGAGTCAAGGCACATAATTTGCACTGCCTGAAAAAGCTGCAATGCAAGCAAACACCACTGCTGCCTCCTGCTGAGGGTTTCTAACACAGAGCAGGGAAGGGGCTAGCAGGGACAGGACAAACTGGTGTTGAAGTGGATTGCGAGACAATACTCAAAGGCTGCTTTGTAAGAGCAGTGATAGCAGAGGAGGCCTCTGGGAGGACGCAGTGCCTCTGTAGAAGGGAAAATTCTGAATGGAGAGACTTCATAACATGCTTTAGCTTTTGGTCAGCCCTGAAGTGGTCAGGCCGTTGGACCAGATGATCGTTGTAGGTCCCATCCAACTGAACTACCCTATTCATGAGAAGCAGGATGAATATTTGATTTTTATCCCATGGGTGCTGCTGACCAGACTGCTGCTGAGCAAACACAGCACCCCTGTTCAGCATGGGGAAAGAGTGCCTAAGAAGTTTGTGGGGAAGCGCAAAAGTCTCTCTCAACGCTGGGCCCAGGAACCTCCACTCAGGCAGAGACTCTCTCAGGGTCTGGGGGCTTATCTGAACCAGGCAAGGAGAGCTCTTCTCTGGTTCCCAGGCTGCAGCTAGCCCTGCAGCCCTCTCCTGTTCCCCTGCCACCTCTCCTAACAGGCAGCAGCCTTGGTGCAGGAGGCCTGGGTGATGAGGGAGGGAGGGAGGGAGCAGCAAGGGGCTCCCTGTGGTGGTCTCCCAGTGCAGTGAGAAGCCAGGCATGCCACAGGGCTCCCATCTCATCACCCCAGCCCCACCACTGCTCCCGGCCGAGCCAGGCCTGGGAGGGACCAATGGCCACTGACAGGCTGGATCCAGATCCCCTGGGGAAACTCATCCAGCGATGCTGTAGGGCCAGCAGCAGGAGGCCTGGCTGGGTCATTGGCATGCGAGGGGGAGGGAAGGTGCCCCAGGACTTTCTAGCTGGTACCTGCGCCTGGGCAACTTTGGCGATGCTGCTGGGGTGACTTTCTGCGGCAGAGGCAGAACTGCAACCCTCTTTGGTGGCATGCGTGCACCCCTGCTTCAGCACTGACTCCTGGATTATCAGCCTGTCACCCCGGAGGGGTCTCCCCAGTCCTAAAGCAGTCTGCCTAGCTCCCTGGCGGGTCTGGGAGACCACAAATGCTCTGCAGAAACAGAGGGAGGGAAGAAGGGGTTAAAGGACAGAGGGAGGGACAGGCTACAGTTAGCAGATGTCCAGGGCTGAAAAGTAGGTCACCTATTTCTGCCTGGGGCAGGGGGATTTGAAAATCGACACTACATCAATGCACAAACAAAGCCAAGTAACACAGCGAGGAATAAAACTGAGCCTTGGAAGCCTGACAGAAATCCTCCAAGTACACATGGCCCCTCTAACACACTCATACATAGCTATTAATTAAGATCATCTAAATTAAAAAAATGTATTTTTACCTGCTTATACGTATATACAGTCACATAAAAGGAGAGGCTAATGAAAAAAAAATAGTGAAATTAAAAACAACCTTTCAAAACCTACAAACAAAAAGAAGAGCAGAAATTCTATTATTACCCATGTATAAGGCTTGGACAGGTATGAACTTAATGCCAGGTTTTTCACAGCAGCCTTAGACACATTATGTAGGCCTAGTTTCTCAAGGCTAAGTACTAACTCCTGTTGACGTCTTTGAGTCCTTGGAAGACAGACACTGGCAAATACTTCTGAGGTTGTGGTCCTTGCTGTGCCTCTCTCAATATAAAAGGTTTAAATAGCATCACCCACGCAGGTCATGAGGTCTCTGCAAGGCATTCCCTATCTCAGATGTTGGAACTACATGAACAGTTAATTGTAATCACATACACTTTTTAGGAACCTAATCCCTTTGACTGGCCCTCCTCATGTTTGCATACACGTACCATGCTATGGAGGCAGCCGGTCAGGATGGGCGGGAGGAGAGGGAGATAATATACAGAAAGTTGGGTGGGTTTGTCTGGCCAGGTTTAGGTAGAGTCATTCAGTAGGTATTTATAGTCTTTAATTTATTCAGATTAAAAAAAAAATTGAGGACAAATTCCGATTGACATCAAAGCAGCCTCCAGCACATACTAATCACTTCTGACACCACATCATCACCAAATGATGAGAGGTATTTGACTCACTGTGACGCAAAACATCTTTGTCGTAGAAAAAGAAACAGTATTTCTTAACTTCCACAGATTTTTAAAAGCGGTCTGGGCATTAATGAAAAACTTCTGAAATATTTTAAATGCTGCAGAAGACACATGGGTGAGGTTTTTTTATTTGTTTGGGGATATCACAGAACAATTATCAGGCACTCTTTAGAGGTCTCTGGTGCAGGATGTTCCAAGCCCGATTTCAAAACACATGTCCATTGATGCCCTCCTATTTCTTTCACACCAACAGCCAAATTACTCTCGGGAAAGAAGCTGTCAGATGAAATGTTCAAGCACAAGGGATTAAATCGGCTACCTAAAGCTCAGACTGGGAGGGCAGGGGGAGTGTTTCACATTTGCTACAAGTCAAGTCCTTAGTGAGATCAGTTGAGTTTGAAGATATTTGCTCATTAAAATCTGAAGCAGGGGCTGGAAAACTACCCCTGGCATTCTGGTATCTGTCTTAATCTACCCCAAGGTAAGCTCAAGATCTGTTCAGCCTGGCTATGGCATCCTTTGTGTGCCTGTGCTTCTTTCCTAACTTAAAAAGGGTTAAATAGCATTCCCAAGTGGGTCATGAGGCCACAGCAAAGCATTTCCTATCTCAGAGGTGGGAACTACCTGTACAATTAATTACAATCACTTACACTTTTTAGGAGCGTAATCCCTTTCACTGGCACTCCTCATGTTTGCATACATGTACCACACTACGAGGGCAGCAGGTTAGGAGAGAGACGAAGAGAAGGGGGCTGAGATAAAGAAAGCATCTTCATTTTCATAGAAGCACCATGAAGGTTGTTTCTCCACCTTGTTTTTCCTGTGCTCATTTAATTATCTTAGCTACCAAAAGATGGGCTAGCTGATCATAGTGGTCCTTTCTGGCCTGCAAACAGGGAAGCATCTTCTCTTTCCTCTGTTCCTTCCTACCCAGTGGAACAAGGGCATAAAACCAGAGTTTGGCTCTGTATTTCAAGGTTGCAGTACTTAAACTCTGTACAAGTTTCCATCTTGACCAATTTGGGGGATGACACCCCCTTTTCTGTGGTGGAATTGAAGGGGAAGAAAAAGAAGGGAGAGGAAGGCTTAAAGCAAAATAAATTGCAACTGCTGCTTGTGACATGCACCTGATTAGATGACTTTTCCCTGTGTTCACACATTTGCCTGGGTGATCCAGCCTGTTCCTACCATCTCTTTCCACTCCTGTGCTACAGTTTCACAGAAATGTGACCTCAGTAGTTACTAGGCAGCTATATCTTGGCTGGTTGGGAAATGACACATGATATATGCACTTTGCACGCTTGGAAAGCACCTTAATTTTCCTAGGAGAAGTACCATGAAAGTAATTTCTCTAACTTGTTTTTCCTCTGTGCTAGTTTAATCAGCTTAGCTATTAAAAGATAACATGGGTTTAGGCCTATCATTAGCCCAGGGAGGTCATGTGGTTATGCTGGTAATTAGCACTGCTGCTGAACTCAGTGTTACATTTTGTCTAGCAGGTAACTTCATAACAAGAAGAGTAGCCACCACACACCTAAAGAAGCAAAAGAAAAATGAACGCCCTCTCTCCCGGAATCTGTATTCAATTATTTGTTTAGCGGCTTTCTTCCTTTTTTTTTTT
>VZTL01068420.1:657-21879 GCA_013400535.1 Scopus umbretta | reverse complement strand
TTTTTTTTTTTATATATATATATATTGGAGCTTATGTAGTAGGTGTTTCTTTGGCTGATATGGATATACAAATAATACATCTCAAAATCTTTTCCAAGACGATGCTGTCTAGGTGCTATCTAAATCTTTTCTCAAGTGATTCCAATTTCACTGTGAGAGGAATAAAAACCAAAGAAGCAATTCTTATTTTGCTACATATCCTGTTTTGAAAAAAAAATAGTTTAGATGGAATACTTATTACCCACTTAACTCCTGCGCCCCACCCTGGTGTCCATCCACAATTCTAGAGGAAGAAGCCAGTTCAAATAAGGCCAGCTTTGTTCCACTCAGAAAGATTTTGCTTTGGTACTCTAGATGTAAATATGTCACATTCCTGTGGATAATCCTTTCCTGTCAATGCTGCTTAGGTTGGGGCTGGGATGGAGCCCTACAGTTATGAGTAAGGATGGAAAACATAACAAGCAGAGAAAGAACCAGGGTTACCTTGAAACTCTCTTTCAGTGTTTTTTTTAGCGCTCTGACTTTCAGAGTTCTGTTAATGTTTTCTTCCAAACTTCCCATCAATATATACATGTCAGGGAGATGATGAATATGGTATTTAAATATTATTTGCTTTACAGTAATAATTTGAAGCCATGAGCAAAAACAGGGCTTGACGTGATAGCCACTGCAGAGCCACCTATTTAGAGAGAGCACTGCAAGAGGCACGATCTAAACAAATAAGCTGACATCCTCGTTAGTGGCAGGTCAAAAGCAAAACATTGCAGTTCCCAGAGAGTGTTTGGATAGTTAACACTTCGGTATTACTTGGGCCAAAAAACCGTTTCGCCAAGTGCTTCCCTGCCCTGGAAACTCAAAATGCTCTGCACTTTGGAGGCACGGAATCCACCTGCAAGGTGGTCTGCCTGGGAGCCAGAGAGCCAGGAAGCTGGGAAGCCTCGCTTGGATGACCTTTGTGGACTGCTTGAAGCCCGTAAATTTAAAACAGTGAGGTCTTAAAGAAAATTTCCAATCAGATGGGAAACTTAGAAGTTATGGAGAAACAATGGTCCTGACCCAGATCCCACTGAAGTCAGTAGCTACACTGTCATTTCCTTTCCTGGTTCAAAATCAAGGCCAAAACTCTTTGGCCAAAGCCACAATGAAAATGTGTAATATACCCAGCAATGATTTCCAGTACCTAAAGCTCCAAAAATCCTCTCCTTTCCTTTGAGTGCATCAGAGCTGTTTACCAGAACACCTAATAGCTAACAGATCTTCCCATACTGAGTGAGCCTTTCCTTTTTGAAATCCCTTTCTCAGGGCCTGGACACAGCAGCGTAAGAACATTATCAAAGGAGGTAGTACAGGCTTGTACAGTTTATGATTTAAACAAATATGGTTTATGGTGTTGGGGAAGCAGGCTGGGCCTCAGGATGTATTTACTAGCTATTTCTGTTCAACAGATTGCAAACATTAACAGTATAGACAGGCCAATGCTCATCATTAAGCTCCAGAGTAAACACCTAAGGGACAGCCTTCTCGATGCTATTGTTTCCAGCTGCCTGGATTTTCAGGCAGAGCAGCTATGCCAGTACAAGTTCAAGTGATGCCTTCAGAGATCCCATCACAACCCTCAGAGCTAGAAACAAAAGGGACATTGACTGATCTGAACGTAGCACCCTGAGTGAATGAAGCTGTTGTTACTCTTAAGTTATGCGTGTAACACCATTGCCCAGAGGTTCAAACACTATCCTAACAGGCACTGGATTTATTTAGGCACCTGTCCACTGGAATGCTCTGGGCAACAACCCGCTCTCCCAATGGCGTATTTTGTAGAATTAAATGTGGACTTCAAGCACCCCATTCTGATCATTTTTGCCTCATCCCCATACCAGATTTCTAACATCATACATTCGGTTCTGTTCTTAGCACTTTCATTAAGCATTACACATTCTTAGGATGGTTTCTAAGAGAGGGAAAAAACCCTCAGTTCTGCCTAACATGTTTAATATTTAAAAATAAGATGTGCAAGAAAAAGAGCAGCTTTTCCATTCAGGAAGGAGATATTTGTATTGCTAAAAATAGCCCTACTAAGCTCACATGAACATGAGATTGATGGAAGGATAATTAACGTTTGCTAGAGTCTGAATCCTTACAGATAATTAACTGAGATGATAATAACCTCTAAGACTCATGAAAAATACCACTGTACTTGAGTGGATTCAGTGATCAAACTGCATTACAGCATCCCAGAAGAATGTCACAGCCTTCCAGTGACTGCAGGTTGATGGCATGACTGGAAAAAGCCCTGTAACTCCTCCCTAAGTCATTGGGGTTTTAAAGCTGCAGCAGCTGTAGAGACATCAGGATGACTCCTCAAGGCCTTCTTTGGGTTCAGGGGAACCTCCTTTGATTAAGTCAGGCCAGGACATCGTAGAGCCTTCAGAGTGTATTATCACACAGGCACATTTGGGTTATCCAGTAACAACAAGGTGAAAAAATGCAGCTGTGGAGCTGTAGGAAGTGAGGGTGCAGGCTATATTCATCCTTTGTGTCACTGTTCTCTCCCTCCACTGTATAGTCACATAAGAGACTTACCTGCCCAAAGGTGCTGATGAACCAGACAGCAGAGTGACAAAGATGAGGTGTGCTCTAAAGCTACGTGGCACACAGCAGAGAGGTCAACCAGTCTAGGTGGCTGGTGGCAACCACTGCACCTGTTACATTTTTATAATGTGAACTTTTAGGTGTTTCTGCATCTTCCCTTCTCTGTCTTCTGTGGCATTGCATCTTTCATGGGGCATGATCCAAGGCCCATGGACATCGACAGATCCTTCTCTGTTGATTACCGTAGTCGTCGGATGATTTGCATGTGGGAAGGGGATAGGGGAAAGTGAAGAATTCAGTTACAAAGCAAAATTTGCAAGGACCAAATAGAATAGATACCTACTGCTTTCCAGCCTCCAGCCCCCTTAGATATTTTCCCAGGGTTGGGGAGCTTTATTAGCTTATAACTTTTTCCAGGGCAAAGAATCTTCTATTTCTTCTGTCCATTCTTTCAGTATGGACAGGGAATACTTATAATGCAGTTGGCAATAGATAGTGGTATTATTTGTTAAATACAGCCCTCAAAAATAGTTTTTGGTTCAGGTCACGGAAGAAGATCAAGAACTTTAAGCATTGCAACTAAGTGCTCCAGAAGTGCTGGCAGCTCCAGAAGACAGAAAGTCTGTCTTGCTTCTCCAGCAAGACAGAAAGCATGTGTTTGAACTTGCTAGAATTAGTGTATTTTCACCAAAGCCCACAGGAATCACCAAAGGTTAGGTGAGGGGCTGTATTTAGACTTCACTCATTTGTTCATCTGATTTGGGGGATCACTACTCATGTGTCTTGCTGTTGTAGTAGAAGCTCTGCAAATACTTTCAGCACAGTAGTGCGTGTCTCATATTAACGTCTTAGTGTCATGCCCCTTGCAGCATGCATGCTGACTCTCTGCTTAACATGGCTCAGTGATGCAGTTCTTGTGCATGTGGAAGTCTGTCCCCTAACCTCAAACTGCTGGAAGAAAGGCTTCATCTATCCAAGAGTCCTACTACATAGTCCTTTGTTCAGGTCCTGATTTGCCTTCACTTCACCGGTATAATTTACAACTATACCTATAAAATTAATTCAGTAACAGCTGCTGTTTCAAATGGTTGCGCAGAGCTAAATCCCTGTTTGTGAAAGTACTTGAACTATAAAAAGAAGCACATCTATTAAAAAGAGTTTTTGGAGTGCGGTTTATTGTTCTTTTCAATTTCTCTCGTGTCACTGTAACAAAAAGTTCTCCTGCTCCTGAAGAGCAATGAAATAAATCTAAGTGCTTGCAATCTTCACTGCACAATCCAAGTTCAAGACTAGATGTGCTTTCTTGGCAAAAGAGAAGCGAACTGAGAAAAGATGCACTGTAGCAAGTGAAGTTCAGTGTTTGCATTTTTGTCTGAACTATTAGAAGCAGCCAGGTGGTTAATACAGCCCCAATTTCAACATTTCTTGGACAAAATTTGGAGATAAGTTTGTCTTAGGATGATGGCTGAGGCTAACGATCTGCATTTGACTCCTACAAAAAGGAATCAAGAATGCAACAAGCAAACGCACGACCCCGTGTTCTTCAGTGAATCCAGCTGACCTCAATACCGTTGCTTGCAAAAGGGAAGGGAATTTCAGAGGGTGCAGCTATACCGTATCTTGAGCGTAAGCCCAAATTTCATTCATGCCTAAACCGTTTGGAAAAAAAGCCTGTGCTTGGGAGTGGGGTTCAGTATGTACTTGAGCAGAAGAGCCCAGAGGACCTCCTTTCCTCCCTCCCTTCCAGTCTGCAACCAGGAAGCAGAAGCAGAGATCTACTATGGATTTATACAGGCAAAGGGGGCTTCGGGGCTCAGACTAGCAGCTCTCTCTCCCACCAGCACAGTCAAAACTCCCAGCCCCAATTCCAGTGCTTATTTCCCTCTGAAGTTTGTACCGAGTAAAGATAAACACATCCTGAAGTGCTTTGTTAATACCACAGGGATGGGCTTGACACAGGGACCCGGTTTCAGAGAGGAGTTCTCCACTCCAAATGAAAAAACGTAGTCACTAGATGATTTATTAGTCCCTCTTCAATGATACTTTTGTTTTAAGAGTGCTTCTGTTACCCTCTGCTGACTGGAATTTTTCATTTATGTTGGAGAGGTATTGCTTTTTGACTTGAAAAATGACTTCCAGTGAGCAATAAATGCTGCGGGCCTCATCCTGTGGCTTTGGGCATGACAGCTCACCACCGGTCACTTTGCCACAGGATCCTTGCCATTCTTTCCCTGTTTGCTTTTTCTTGCCTTATGCTTTACACATGTTTGTAATTACCTCTTTTTTTTTTTTTTTTTTTTTTTTTAAGTTGCCTTGTTACCTCTCCCTCTGTTCCAGGCTGTCAGGTATGGGTTTCCCTGTATTTAAGTCCCAGGCATTCCTCATCAGTGCGCTCGCTGAAATGCTTTTACTGCGGGAGAAATCCTTTTCCCACATTGCTTCCAGTACAGTAAGGTGGAGCGAGTCCTTGCAGTTAAAAGAAAATTCCCTTTGGGGAAAGATCCTAAGTCCAGTAAAAGACTCAAGACAACCAATTAACCTGATTTCAAAAATAACAGCAACATTTAAGGTGTGGCTGAAATTCTCGTACATTTTGATCTTAGACATTACATGCACATTTCTGACAATGAAACCTCTGGCTGCCTGTATTTTTGAGTCTCCTTCAATGTTATCAAGGAAAAAGGTTGGGTGTTTTGGCAGATCTCTAATGATGGTTCTACCAGTAAGTTTATTCAAAACAACTGTTGTCTTTAATATGAGTCCTGATGTGGTGAAGAATCTTACAGCTTCCTGTGCTTCCACCAAAATATTGCTCTACCTTGTATTAACCCTTGGTAGGGAACTGTGGGGTCTGTCTGTTCTTTCCCTGCCTTTTCCTGCGCCTTTCTTTCATTAGGAGTCTTTGTCACAGGCACACACTCTATTTCAAGGCAGTTCAACTCAATTTACTCTTTTCAAGGTCAAAATTTCTAAAAAATTTTAAAGTACCATTTTAAAGTAGGTTTTTTACTTGTCAAAGAAACTTCTGCATACTTAAAAACAAGAGCAAAACATTGTTATGATGTTATAATGATTTTAAATGTCTAAATGTAAGCAGCTGTGTGGGAGACCTTCCCAGAGCACCCGGGTTCAGCAGGGTGCAGAGCTTCATTGCTGCTCGGTCACCCTCGTGCACTGCTCAGGCAGCAGAGGGCAAAGGAAGACTGCAGCACCCTTAGGATGAGCGGTAATACTGAAGCCCCTAATTCTGCAGTTTAGTTTGTGGAGACCTGGCAGTCCCTTCTCATCATTCTGGCAGTGTAAATGTACTTTAAAGTTAACACAACTCCATGATCAGTCAAGAACTGGCGTTACTTAAGATGTTGTGTAGAACAGTTCTGGTAGGGCCCATCTTTGGGCTAAACATGTTAATTGACTGCCTCTTGCTGGCCTGAATCCCATACTATTCTCAAACTGGGGCAGAATTTCCCATTTGCTGCCCTAATGATGTGTAGGGAGGCTGGCTGCTGTTAACCAGGCTTTCTGTGGCAATTGAAGGGATCACAGGAGTAATTCACACACCATTTGCTGAAGTGCATGTGGATCTCTGAAGAAGAACATCAATCATTTTTTATAAATATTGTATAATTATAAACATGTAAAAGTCTTCCCAAATACACGGATATATTGCAGGTACCTTTCTAGCCGATTTGCCTGTACAGATTTGGACAGATCTCCAACACTCTGATAATTTCTCCTGATAGTGCCTGAAATTCTCCTTATATTTCCTTATATCCTTACGTAGGATAATGAGAGTTGTGCCTGGGGATTCTTCCACAGCCTCCAGCTCAGCTTCTCCAATAGCAATGAGCAGTACTCAGTCCTGTAGGAGTAGCAGTGCATCTTGCTTCATGCAAGATTTAGACTTCAGATTTGTGCTGAGACTTCTTCAAAGGCAGCCAGGAAGAGCGAGGTTGCCAAACCTCACTGCAACCCTAATGGGATTCAGTCATCCAGTCCCCTTAGGCTGCTGTGAAAATCCCACTCTCAGCTCCGTATCTTGCTGTTTGCATAATGTTCACACCCCCATGCTGTAGCGTGGCTAGCCTCAGTCCCTAGGAGGCAACTTGTCTTTGGCTGTCTTAAAGAGCTGCAATTTAGTTGATGTGCTCAACAAAAACACAGGAAACACATCAGAGTAAAGAAGTAAATCAAGATAAAATCAGATAACAGCACTCATCCTCAGCATCGCCTTGAAAGAAGTGAGTTAGATGTAGAGAACAGAAGGAGCAGCCACCAACTAAATAGGTCAGCTTACCAGCATGAGGCTATTTAGACAGCGATAGCAGGAATGGTGATCAGATATGCAAAGCTTTTGAGATGCAGATTTAAATTCCCCTGGTCAATGGCATCGCTCCAGATGTTCTCTAATGCAATGGGACAGAATTTTTTCCACTGTAATCCTGCTTTCTCCTCCAGGTTCCACTGACCATAAACTTCTCATTGGTGCCCTTAACATGAGGCACAAAAGCCTTCAAACTAACACCTGTTGAATCTATTTTTATAAGCCAAGGGACTGACTGGTTCCACAGGGGATTCAAGAATAAAGCATATTTAGTAGCCACAAAGGTTTTCTATTAACTTTATGTTTATTTTCCTTTCAAAACGTGGGACTATATAGCCTATATGTGCCACCTGCCGCTGTTCCTTTTTGACGTAAACCTCTCTTTGTTTTACTCCTTTAAACTCGGTGCCAGATTCTTGTGGCTCGCACTTGTGCCCGTGTAGATCCAAAATAACTCCTTGGATGCTAATGATGCAATTCCAGGTTCTCTCTGGGGTAACTGAGAATAGGAACCGGCCCTTGTCGGTTCGAATTTACCCTTGATGCAACTTCACTGAGGGTGAAGGAGCTGCCCTAAGTGTATTTTGGCCTCACCGCCTCATGACACTAAGTGTTTCCTGCAGGCTGCAAACAGTTGGAGTGTTGTCCAGCCAAATGTGGTGAGTGCAGCGGGTCACATACCTGTCATAAAGCTCTGGAGCTAAACAGGGTCAGCAGAGGCGTGACAGTCCACATCAGCTAAAGAGTGGCCCGAGCTATTTATGTGAAGGAAGGAAAATATGTGCAGACATCTCCGTCCAAACCTGTAACTGGAAGTGACAGAGGCGAGGGGAGTTCCCCGCTCTGCTCGCTCATCGGAGATCCTTGATAATAACCCCCGACGGAGAGAGCCTCTTCCTAGGCAGCTGCAGATTTAATTTTGGTCTTTGTCCAGCCCAAGCAGCTCAGATCTCTAAAGAAGTGCATTTTCTATACAATAGGCATGGGATGCACCGAAGCGTGAGGAGGAGGCAGGACACCAGGTGTCTATGAATGAGCTAACGAGGAGCCCAAAATGCCTCCGTATCCCTCCCTGCCCCCTTGTTCTGCCCTTGGATGGAGCAGCACAATGAATCAGTATTAGCCGTCGCGCAGCTGCAAGAGGTCAGGCGCTGCATTTTTGTACGGGCGTCTTTAATTTAGGCTCCTTGGGGACTCATCTTTCAACTGACAAGAGGGCTAACACTCAAGCTGTTGGGGGAAATGACATCAATTGGTGAGAGGACAGGCGTTTAAGAAAGGCAGCTTGTACTTTAACCTCTCCTACCACACCCTCGGTGCGATGCTTAGGTAGCCTTTTCTGCCTTGGGACTCTTTTTAGTAGCCTGTATAAAGTCAATAGCTCACACCTGTCTACCTGTTCTGCCACTGCTTTTCAGGAACACAAAATTTAAGGAATAGGGAATTGTTTTGGTGGCACTCGGCGCAAGGTTAAGTCCAGAGACACAAAATCTGATAGTAAAAGAGGCAGAAAGAGATGTGTGCTTTTTGCTAACTGCATCATGGAGAGAGTTAAGGTTAGCTTCATTCTGGTCTGCTCTCCTGACCGCTAAATATTAAGCCCTTTTGATCGGCTCTGATGCTTCACAATGCTGCCTGCTATTTGCACACTATTATTTTCTACCTAGTTTTATTGACATGGCCTGTGTTATTAACTGCAAGATATTTCTCCGGGGAAAATTAGGTTGCCCAGCCAACCCGCAAAGAAGAGAAGGGATGCCTCACACACATGGAGCATGACCCCTCTGTCTCCAGTCTTTGGACAATTAACAAGAAGCATTAATGAAGTACTGGAGGGTGCACCCCTTCCTGGCTGGAATGGTGGTGGCTGTGATGGCGGCAGGAGGGAAATGCCGGTGAAGGCAACAGGGCAATCCTCAGCACCAGAAATGGGATACGCACTAGGGAAAAACATCCACTCTAAGGAGCGGGTACTGGATGTGGGCACTGAAGGCCTGGCTGCCTTCTCAGTGAGACTAAGGAAGTCCGAAGTCAATGTAGAAAAATCAGAGAAAATGCACCTGCAGAAAAAAAATAAGGTAGTGAAGGAAACAGGCTATGAAAGTCGTTATCTAACATCGGTGCTGAAAAGCAAAAATAAGACTTTCCATGACTTACACTGGTATAAATTAGCATTACTCCTACCAAAGTAAGTGGAGTTACACTGGCACACACACAAAGGAAAATGAGGTCTCATAAAGAACAACCATCTCTGGATTAAATCCATCACTGGTGTAAGCAAATACATTCCGCAGACCTCAAAGGAGCCATGCCTGCTTGTGCCCGTGGTGAATTTGGTTCATTTTCCCTGGAGGCCTTTTTCCATTTTAAATATAGCATGCAAGCAGATGGCCAGAGCTACAATGGGGTGCCCAGCTTTGTATTAAAACAGGCAGCTTGACTTCAGCTTGAACATAGTGACGTGCTCCACTGTGACTGTATTTTTAGAGCTATCAGTGAACAATATTTCAACTCCTTGTCAGCTTAGGCTTTCAGATCCTCAAGCATCAACAGAAACATAAAAGGATGTTTAATATTGATGGCTAATATTAACAGGATTACTAGTATAGCTATTTAAGCAATATGACCTTACATGTGTGCATACATACATACACATAGGTATTATTGTTTACATGTGCACATACACACATGTAGACATTATTGCTTATATATCTATTAATATATATTTGCACTTCTGCTTGTTATACCACAGACGCACTCACAAATGCACAGAGATATTATTGATTATAATAATCCCTTGGAAATCAGACACTGCCATGTGTTTTGAATCAATTTATCTACTTTCCCTCAGGGTCAATCCAGCCTTCTCTTCAGGAGTGCTGAATAGTCACTGCTCCCATTCAAACACTGTGGCAGCCATGCATAATCACCTCTTCTGAAAATCACATTTAGCTCTCACAAGCGTGCTTATGATGGGTCCTGGTCTGCTGGTGCTTCTCTTATTTTCAAATAAAAATATCCCCATTATACATCTGCAGTATCTTCCTGGAGGATGAGTCCGACAACCCTACCACGGGCAGCTGCTGTTCTTGAAATGGGACTCTGCAAAGCTTCACCTCAGACTTCACCTCAGGCCCCTTTGAGCTTTGCCTGTGGTGCTACGAAATGTATTTTTGAAAGCGTATCTCTGTCATTAGGAGTGCTGGGTCTTCTGCTGCTTTTCCAAACTGCGGCACCTCAGGCATCTCTGGCTTTGTTGCAAGTTTGCTGGCAGGCAAACAGAATGGCCACCAAGCACCTGCTTTAGTAATTATAGGAGTGTTACCTGGTACAGAAGAAGGTGGCCTTTTCTTCCTCCTGGGGCTCTTTTCACCTGAGCAGCCCCCATGAAGGACAGAGACACCTTTGGTCCCCCCTGTTCCTGGAGGCAGAAGGGAGCTGATGTTGCTGTGGCACTGCAAAAGGTCAGTGATGAATACAAGCCCCAGTGTCCTCCTTTTTGGCCAGGAAGCAAGCAGGCGTCATTGGCTGAGGCCTAATGATACCTACAGTTGATGAATGCAGTGATTAAAGGGGGATGTGATAGCTGAGAGGTGTATTACAGAGTGTGCCTTTCTAAGGGCTGATTAGCACAGATGCAAGGGCTTTGCTTCTACATTGAAACCTGCTAAAATCAGTTTTACGCAGATGTAGCCTGACGGTCTGGTCCCAGGAGCCTTTCCCAGAAGACCTTTAGTCTTCCCGTGAGTCAGATTTGTGGGTTCAAATAAGCTGTGACCAGGACAATACCAGTGGCCTGGGCAATGTGGATGCCCTCTTGAGCTAGATGCTTGTGTGCTCCTGAGGAACATGTTGGGAGCCAGGTTTCATAAGGGACATCCGAGGCAACCCCTTTGCCCACAAATCTCTTTGTGGCGAGGGTGGGCTTAGGCAGTCAGGCTGTTACTGGCCCCTCTCCATTGTAAGAAGACTCAAGGGAAAGGAATCCTCCTTGAGTAGCAACCCTGAAGTTAGGGTAGCAACAGCTTATAACATGTCATATGAAAAAGTTTCACTGATCATTTATCACTGGAAGAGGGCAATTTTACACCAGGAGGCTTTCAGAGAATGAGGAACCAGATCGTGCCTTCATTTCTGATCATAACCCCTCTCACAGCTGTTCAAATCTGATTTAAAAATTCACACAGGATTTTTTTTTTTTTTTCGGGAGAAGAAAAGTAAATTCTGCTCAAAAAGCATTAAATGATCTTGCCTACTACTGATTCCTGATACCACTTCCCAGTGAAAAATTTGTCAAACAAAGACCTGTCTATCACTCTGTGTCTGTAGCATTCCTAATGCAGCCAGGTCCTGGTTCACAGCTCGAGACACCTGCTCACCCACAACAACAACAGATAAGCATTAAGGTTTTGTCAGTCGTCTTCTGACAGCTTTGAGTGCAACACGCTTAATACTGTCTTCACCCACACTCTGGCTGTCTTCAGTGATGTTAATCCCAATTTACATCCAGGTTTGCATGCTGAAAATCATATTTACCACTTAAAATGCTGTAGAGTAGTTGAAAAATGTTGCTGTGCAGCACTGCTGCATGCTTGCTCTGCAGACAGATTTTTTTCTACAGATGCTCAACCACTTGGTGGTGCTACAGAGAGGGCCTGCTTTGCTTTCTAGAGCAAAGCAGGTTTCTTGTCTTTCATGAACGGTATCCAGAGATCACATTAGATAAAGCTGTGGCAAGAAGCACCATTCTTCCCCTCTCTTTTCTCGTATGATTATTGCCTTTGCAATGGTCAGGTTGAAATCTTAGAAATCTAGCTATCATATTTCCCCACCGAATGTGTGTGTAAAGTTACAACCTCGGCTAATTCATTTCCCTCTATTGGATACTTGATCTACACATTTCCATTGGAGCTGAAAATTGCAGGAGAGGGGGCGTCCCAGGAGAAATCACCCATTTAAAAATGAACATGCCCCACACCACCTTTTGTTTGCTTTCCCTGACAATCCAGCACTAATTTTTCTTTTTCTCTGGCATTATCCTTCGCAGATGGCAAACCTTCTGAGTGCACATTCAAGAGCTCACACCGCAGTGACACAGAGCAGAGGATGTGTGTCACTTGGTGCAAAACCAGCAAGATCCGGGCACCAACACCCCTTTGGCTCCTTGGAAAACTCCAGGGACACTCTGTGGGTGCCATCTGGCACACAGGGGTGAAAGGTGAAAACCCTCCTTTTTATCAAGCCAGGGCAGAAAGGCGACGAAAGCCCTGATGGAGCAAAGTTCTTGAGCTTCATGTCTAGGACCTAAGGGGGTAATGCCCACAGCAAGCCTCCTGCATTGGCTCCAGCAAATGCGAGTGGGTTGGGGACCAAGGGAAGGGAAGAGAAGTGGGGAGGGATGAGACAGAAGACTTCAGACTGTATCATGGCGAGGGGGGATGAAGGGAGAGGGAGAAGATTAGTAATTTCCAGACATTTTGCAGCAGTGTCTGGTTGATTGTAAGCAGCCTAACTGGTGTCGTCTTTGTAGGCTTTGGTGCCGGCAAAGGCTCCTGTGCATGGAGCCCTTGCAGAGATTAGCACAAGCTGAGGTAAAGTGAGAAGCATTTGGCCTTGCTAAAGCAATGGGAAGTATGCAGAGGTCACGCTGCTCCTCTTATTAAATTGGAATACTTTTTCATCTTGGTAACAGACCGTCAAACATGTTCTTTAGAAATGAGTGTCCTGTTCCATTAAAAATAAATCTCTTTCTTTCTTATAACACAATTAGTGTCAGCAAAGCATTCTGCAGATCCAAGAAGATTTATTTTTGTATAATTCTTGGGAGGCAGGAAAGAGTATTCTAGTTCTGGAGGAGAGATAAGGAGACACAAGTTGAAAAGTGTTTTTAGGCCCTGGGCCAGATTTTCTGATTCGCCATAGCTCATGGAGGAGAGGGAGGCATCTCTTCAAGCCTCCTTGGACTTGGTGGGAAAGGTAGCTCTTTCCCACATTTAGCATTACCCAAAGCGTTGTGTGCTTTGCATTGATACAGGGAAGCTGGCAGCATCCATGACTTGCTTCTCCCTGTAGGACTGTGGCTGCATCTTCTCTTAAGATCTGTGTTGTCTTTTGGGGGTTGTTGAACTGTGACTGTCTGTAGCCTCCGTGCAGGCTGGAGAAGCCTAGGGGTGGCTGTCATGCAGACCAGCTAGCATCAGCTCTAAAGAAAATGACCTGGCATCTTAGCATAGCAAGAATATCTCTTCCCCACCCCTAAACCACACCACCCCAGCCCTGACACTCACCCTGCTGTGGGCCCAGCAATGAGGACACTGTTGGGAGTCAGAGGGGCTGTCACTGTCCTCCTGGACGCCAGTGCATGAGGGGGTGGCGTCCTCTGCTCCCCTGCACCTGCTGTGGGGGTTTTGGAAATTTGCAATTCCCTTTATACTGCATGAGAAGCACAAAGGAAACACAGAGAGCCACGAAACCTTCCCCCTCGCAATTCCCTAGCCAGCAAAATGAAATTTTAATGCATAATGAGGCTTTGATCAAGTTTGTCACTTAGCCAATTTGCTATTGATTTAAAGAGCTGTCTCTGCTAGCAAACAGGCATAAAGGATGGGATTTTAAAAAGATCTAATGGAAAATTATATTTGGTTCTCGGGCATCTATACACAAACAGATTAATTTTCCATTTAACTGCTCTTTGTAGTTTGCTTCCCCAGATTGCTGGGTATGTCCTTTTCCTGTGGAAGTCATACTGTATCATTGGTACACATCCTAAGCCATAATACTCTGTTTACATCTTTCTAATCACTTGCCATAAAATGATTTTATTGCCATTAACAGTTTTTATTATTTGACCTAATTTTATTTACAAGTCACAGACAACACTATTTTCTAAAGCCAGGAAGTAGCTGCAGACAAATGAAAAGTAAACAAAATAAAGCTAAAGGAAGCTGGCAGCCTCCATGCTGAATCTATTTTCTAATTTAGTATTGTTTTGACTTTGACAAACTAATGATCAGTGAAGGAAAAAAGCAGCCAGTCTTACAGTTATGAAGACATGATGCACACTATGCTGAATTCCCGTATTTCAGGGGGAATTTAGAGGAAGGTGGGAGCAGGAGATGATTTCCCAGGGCCCGATGGCGTCCCTAGCGTGGAGACTGTGGCAAGGGCTGGAGTTCTCCACCGTTCCCCAAAACACCCCCAGGAGGTGAAAGGGATGCATTTCGGGAAGGCACGATTAAGCCCTTGCTTCCCTTTGTCTATGGAGGGAAGGAGGTTGCTGGCCAGTTCGCAGCACATGGACAGAGGGAATAGAGAGCCACGTTGCCATCTATTCCCCACGGATTTGTTTCCTAACAGGAGTAAGGTGGCACACAGTGCCCTTTTCTCCTCTACACTTAAACCGCATACCCAGACTGCCAACCCAGGGAAGTGATGCATGTTACCAGTGGAATGTAATGAATGCTGTTCTTTTGAAGAGGTACATTGCCTATCTATCATAACATGGTAGATGTTATGTTCTAAGTCTTGTGGGGTCCAATTTCAGTAACCAGGCAGGATTTGCTGTCGTTATCCCAGATACCTGTTGGCCAGTGATAGTCCTGGGAAAATGCTTTAGATGAATGCATCCTGAACATCCAGTAACTCATTGATTCCACACTCAGCAAGAGTTTTAGCATAACATCTTGTGCTTAACATCTTCACTCTAAAAAACACATATTTAAGAAAAAAATATATCTGTCTTTTTTAGTCCCTGTATTATTGGAGTAGCCTTACTCTTGTATTTCCAAGAAAACTGGTTATGCATCCAATAGCTGCGTGAAAAGAGCGATACAATCTAGACGCAGATCCACAGACCTCAACATCAAAACAAACATCTTGTGCAAAACATACTTTTGGTTTTCTTCATCACAGGCATCAGCGCAACGAACGCCACACAAAAGCCACAACCGAGGCTAAAACACTGTTCCTTGTAGGATCTACCCAGTGGCTGTGATATCTCCATGCGATCGGATTGGGCAGGAAATCCCAGAGTCCTGGAGGGATGTATCTGCCCCATCTCATCCGTGAATCATCCAGGATGAAGGGGTCAAAATGGCAAAAGTTCACGCTTCCCCATTATGTTCCCACACAAACATCTCCGAGCGAAGGCCCCTGCAGCGCGCAGCTCCCCGGCGCAGGCCAGCAGCCCCCAGCAGGATGCCCCCAGGCCCGTCAGCACCTCGGCTGCATTTTGCTTCCCCCTTCTCTGCTCTGGCTGCCTCCCAGCCCCAACCCAGCCGGTGGCCGCACAGCTCCACCCTTTTCCGCCACAATCCACAAGCACTGCCGAAGTCTGCCCATGTTTACCAGCTAAGGGCTTGCGGTTGCAGCACTGGAAATCAAGGTTAACACAACTTGCTTGCCCCACCACATGGACTGCTGCGCCAGGGGAGTTGGGGCTGGTGGCTTTGTGAAATGGCGGCCGGGGATGACTACTCTCGGTGATGCTTCGGCGAAGCTGTGTGTGTTTAAGCTACACTGAGAGTGGTTGTTCCACATGTGGGAGCCAGCAGCGGGCAAAATGGGCTGGGCGGAGATCCAGCTACCTACACGTGGCCTAACGTGCTGATGGTTGAAAGTGATGCAGGCAGTCAGCCTCTCAAAATAAGGGCAAAAAAACAAGAGGCGGCGGAAGGGAGGCAACCAAAGGCAAAAAAGGGAAGTGATGAGAGGAGGGGAGCACGTTGTTGAGTGACTTAATTACTTTTTTCACTTCTTTTTTGCAGTTTGCGTTGTTGAGATGCACAATCCAGCAACCGTAGCCCGCCACAACTCCCTGCTCACAATGATGAAAGCTGCAGTGTTGGTTTTCCTTATTACAGCCTGCTGATGTATGTGGACTTTAATCCTGAAAGGATTAATGTGCAGGGGGAGGGAGGGAGGCTGGTAGTTTGGATTGTATGGCTCATTTATTTAATAAAAATAATATATAAATAACAAAATAAACACACCATCACAGAGTTTTACTGAAAGAATATCTAAGCTGAACAAGAAATAGGAAAGCAACAGAAGAAGAAGGAATTGTGTGTGCTCAGTCCTTCTAGAAACCCTGCATCAAAGGAGACCCTGAGTCTCAGCCCCTACCTTTCAGTTTTCTCTCCTGTGGGGTCTGGGTTGTTTCTCCTCACTTCTCAGCAGTGTTGAGTGCCCCAGCTTAGCCATAGCGGTGAGGAGTTCAGGTAACACACAGAATCGTTGAGTGTAGAAAAGCAGATTTTACATGGATAAAATCATGTGACATAAGCATACAGGCACACACATGCATATGTAAATATGTAAATGAATTTTCAGATCTGAAAATGTAAATTCAGCAGGTGATTGGTATCCTCTGTACTATGGATATTCTAATAAAACATACCAAGCAGTAGAAGAAATAACCATCATTACAGGAGAAAATGGTAACATGTTCATTGTCTAGATTCTCAGTGAAAGCCACTGAAGCAAAGGCTTGAGGCTTGGAAATGGAATTTTGGAAGATGTTTTACGGACATGCAGCTCCTCTCATACTGAAAGTCTTAAACCCTTATAAAGAACCCCAGCCTAAGTTCCTGAGTCTTCTCCTAACAGACATTACCAGTATTCCTCAGTTTCTTCATTGCCCATAAAGCTCTGTAATGGGTGCAGGATCCAGATGAAGAGGGCTTAACTAACTCTCCATACGTCCTATTGCACGGACAGCTCAAGAGGCCTAGCGGCAATCAAATAACAAGATAGATGAATTTAGATGGAATTTATAACCTCTGAATCTGGGGCCCTGGATCCTGAGGCAGGGTATGGGTATTCATAACTTGATCAAAGTATTGTTTTAATAGTGAACTGACATCTGTGGGATGCACACAAGGCACACCTCAAAAGACCACTACTTGTCACAGGCAAGTTTTTTATACGGCTCACTACAGAGAAAATCAGTGTTACAGTCTTACTCCTGAACTCGCGTGACTCCCATAATTTTCATACAGCATGCAATTTCAAGGATCGGATGTGATCTGCCAGGGCAGAGAATATGCAGATACCTGCTGCAGGAAACAGATGGATGCCAGCCGTCTCTGCCAGCCACCTCTTTCTAAAGGATAATCCCTATCACTGAGTGGAACACATTAATGTGCTTTCACTTCATCACACCAAAAAGCTCTCTCTCTCTCAGCAGACACTGATACAGAGAATAAGTTCAGTTGAAAGAATGGCCTCTGGTTTCGCCTGCTAGCGTCTTCCAAATATTTGCAGTTATATCGTCTTTAGATTTCTAGACTGGACGATGCCGAGCACTTCAGCTTGGTCTAGCAAATGCGTACGCCAACACTTAGCTTGATCGTCAGGCATGAGCAGTCAAAGCAACTCAATTGACTTTAAGGCTATGGTTGTGTGTTTCTCCACATCCAGACTCGAGCTCAGAAGAGAGGAGTGAAACCTAAGAGAGCAGCACATTAGTAACAGAGAATACAGGTCCATTGCATCCAGGAATCCCTTTAGTACTCCTTTCTCCGCCTTCCTCGATCTTATGCTGTAGGGAATTGTCAAAGAAGGTATTCCAGCTCTCCAGTAGCCCCCTGGAAGCCAACCTTTGTAAGGGTGGTAACAACACTGTTGAACACTTTACAGACGCTGAAGAATGCTTGTGGGCAAAAAGTCTGTTTGTATACAAATGATACCGTCTCACCAAGTTAAGCTACCATATGCATAATTGTTGCACAGGAAGTACCTGGCCTCAGTTTGTAAAATAAGTATTTGTAGCAAGTATCTTTGAAATCCAGTTTGTTTTGGTTTTTTTTTTCCTAATTTAGCTAATGGGAATGAATTAACATCAGCTCTATAAATCTTCTGTTTTGTTACAGGTGTTGTAGACTTTCTGAGGAGACCTACACACTTGACTAAGAGCTATTAAGCCAGTGTTTTTTTATCCTGAGTGTCTCTATCCCAGATAACAAACAAGAAGTGCCATTTTGAAAGTTCATGGCAAAAATGAATCCTAAAAATGTACTGAGTTTTATGATGCATTTATATTGCTAAAGCATTGCAATCTTTTAAGATTGTTTTCCAGCTCACATTGACTTCAGGAAGGTAAGCTTACTGAAACCAGTGGCTTTACTGTTGTGATTATCTGTATAGTTGAGATTTGGTACAACGGATCCTCCAATACTGGTTTGCAAATTAGAGCCTAATCCTATTTCAGAAGTCTGCTGGTTTCAATGGGAGGATAATTCATTTTTGGGAATAAGGAAAAGCATTTACATAAAATAATACTGTCAGAAATGAAGAATTCCCTGGTGGTGTCTATAAACTCAGAGAGCTGAAATTCTCGCCAAATATTTATTTCAGAAACAATGAAACACTGCATGTTTTACACTGACATGAACAGCTAGAATGATTCAAATTGCCAACAGAAGTCATTATTTAAGATTGTCTATACCCATTCTAACATTGTCTCGCCTTCCCTCTGTGATTGTGATTTTTACTTCTTGGTATTCTTATACCTGTTGTGAAGCACGCTGGTTTACTATTTGCTCTAGTGATTTTTATTCTTGTAGTGACAAGTATAATTCTGATTGCAAAACTGACAATATGCTAAAAATTAAAAGGAAATATCTCTGTATGTTGGTGATACACTCAATCATGTGTGTACTTCTATATTTATCATTATTTTCAATTCCCATTGCTATTACATATGAGCACAGAAAGTTTCTTGTGTCCAGTTTTAATTTGCTTAACACCCTCTGGCTTCACAGTTAAGAGCATGAAAATTTACAAGGAAAAGTGGTATTTCTAATGCTACGTAGTACCTGTGCTTATTCCGTTACAAAATTGGCATTTTTCAGTTTGGAGCTTCCGGTATTTTATTATGCCTTATGTCTCCAATACATAGCAATGATTCGTATTTCCTTATGGAACTGGTGATGTATGCTTCCAAGCAGCTAGAAGAGAATACTCTTGGGCATATTAACAATGCGCATGAGTAAGTTTCGCATAATGAAACCTATTTTCATCACTGGCATTCATGCTTTTCGGCTATTCAAGATGTATAAAGGACCTGGATATAGGCTATACCGAGTTCCAGCTTGAAGGGAGCTTCCAGACAGACAGCAGTAGCTGGACACTCTTCCTTGTTGCCTCTGGGGGGGCCGAGCCATTTCGGAGCTGCTCATGCAGTCCAGCGCACAGTCAGCTGGCACAGATCAGAGCAGGACCAAGGCTGCTCTCATCTTTGGTAGGATTAGGGCTTGCACTGGACATGCAAAACCACCAGGCAGTTGTTACTGTCATCTAGACAGACCGCTGCACCCTTGGCACTCAGCAAGATCACGACTCCAATTTAATCTATTTAAGTGAAGCTGCACTGAGGTGAACGTGTGCCAGGACAATTTTTCACTTCTCCCGGCAGTCAAGGGCACCCCTCCTGTTCTCTGTGCTGCCAGCCCCTCTCCTAGCTCCCTCCTGCCTCTCAGTGCTGCTGCATCCCCATCCCATTCCCATAGCAATCCCTACTTGCAGCAGGTCTTTGCTCCATGTGGATGTTTCTTGGGGTATCCTCTGAGTTTGAGAAGAGCTACATAAGTGGGTTTCAAACTGGGGGCACAGAAGGCAGCCAATGCAGTAGCAGATCTCCCTCCTGTACATTCAGGTAGCCCAGGCACCGCTCTATTCCGTGCCAGCTGATGGGAATGCAATAGCGCTTCAGAGCATTAAAATAAAACAAAAAACCAACGAAAGCTACTGATGTAGTCTTACTTCTTACAGAGAGAAGGCCACAGCATTTTCATCCTTTCAACAATTAAAATAAAGGAAGGGGCTACAGGAGGACATGGCGCTATTTTTTTTTGTATAGTAACTGAGCAAGGCTTCCCTTACCCTTTCTGCTTTGGAATAGCCAGTTTGTAGTGTACTATGTGAAAGAGATGCTAAATTTTATGCTTAAGCCTGCCTCGCAAAGATCCAGCACCTAACATGGGAGGCGTTATCTCTCTCTGGCCACTGCAGGGTTCTTTCTGTCTTCTTCAATACATGCAGCGTGGTGCTGGCTTCTGCCAGGAACAGGGTGCTGCGCTAGAAAGACTTGCCTTGAGCCAGTCGGGCACTTCTGCTGATCCTCAAATGAAGGTGCAGAGATGGTAATCACAGAGAAACTTTTTTTTTTTTGGTCAAGTTTATCAAGTCAGAGGGGCTAAAGCTGCAACCTCAGAGCAGTGTGTTCATTATCTTGGGAAAAAACCTCGAGGAAGTCCAGCCTTACACACCATCCCGGCGAGCCAGAAGAACCGAATGAGAGTCCTCACTGAAGCGGATGCCTGGATATCGCCCCATCACCTTGACACTCCCAAGTTAGTTGTCTCTGAAAAACCTGAGCTTTCACAGGAGGCAGTCATTCAAATTGGCTAGGCACACAGACCAACCTCTGCGTTAACACTCCCTCAGCGAGATGGAGGGATGGGGTTACTGACTCCCTAAATTCTGTGCCTTGGCGTCACTGTTACTGCAAAGCTGAACCCCGGGTTTCAAAAAGTCTGTGTGTTATCCTTGCAGAGCACACAATCCCAGCTGTAACTCACACCTTAAGAACAGTCAGTGGGGTGGCGACACCGAGCCAGGACTCTCACGTGAAGGCCTTTGCGTCGGTTGAGCAAATTGGCCATACCAGACCACGCTGAAGTGATTTCGCTCGACACACATTTCCCATTTCTGCTGCAACAGAGACCATCCGCCTTTTCTGGCCATGGGCTTGGGGACGGCTTCTTTTCTAAAAGAAACATCTGATTCATCTTAACCCTGGCAACAATTCGTATGTCTGCACTGGTTTAAGTTTTCAAGACGTCTTTGTGAAAGAAATAACCACCTTACCTTACAATGAAGAGTAAAACTGATGCATTCATTTGTATTTCAAAGTTCCCGAAAGCAGAGGCGAGCGCTCCGTCGGCTCGAAATCTTGGCGCCGATTCGCCTGAAACGTCAACCACAGCAGGGCTCGGGCCCAGCAAGGTTTCTTACAGGCGAAAACCTCCTGGAGCTGGCAAACTGCGCCTGCCCGTGCCAAGGACAGGCAGGGGCTGGGCGTGCCCATGTTTTTCTGCCAGTTCCACTTACATGGAAGCCCTACAGGAAACCCTCGCCCGCTTGGCGAGTGGGGAAAATTAAGCGTTTTCTGGGAAAACCTTCCAGACCTAAATTTGGTGCAGGCTCACCCGGGCCTCCGCCCGGGCTCCACAGGTGCACACGCCAGACGCGCGGGGCCGGGGCCTGCCGCCGGCCTCGCCTCAGCCCGGCCCCGCTGAGGCCGGGGG
>VZTL01068409.1:779-19459 GCA_013400535.1 Scopus umbretta | reverse complement strand
AAATCCCAGGTGCAGCCCTTCACCACTGTGCTTTCCAGAGCAAGCAATCAAGTGGAAGTTACCTTTTACATGCCACAAACCCCACGCACCCCAAAGCAGGAAGACAATCAGGTTCCTCATTATCAGACGTATACTTCTGCCTCCTAAAAAGCTGTATAATTCACAGACAAAAAACATGTGCAGAGTCCTCAGCCGGGGCTCAGTCCAGGATAACTTGGATGATTTCTTCAGCTCCAAGCTGAGGGTCACAGGGTTGACACCCTGCTAGTGATCTCTGTGGTCGGACAAGAGGGTTGCATATGATTCACAGAGCAAACAGCCTGCTTTCAAACAGCCTTTGTACTTTTCGAGTGTAGCAATCTGTAAATCATTATGCGTCCCCTCTTTGCCCAATCCACACAGGATGTGAGTCTGTGTCAGCTCCCAGCTTGATAGCCTTCCTCTTTCGCGCGATCAATAAAAAAAATCCTGCTTGCAGCTTTGGAAGTTACTAGTCTATTGCCTGCCTCTAGCCAAGAGGGTGGGCGTCACATTCACAGATGTCCCACATCTGACGGGGCTGAGGTGACAGGCATATTTTCCGTTGGCAGGTAGGGGGAGAGACCTGCCATTGTATAGCTGGTCCATCCACACTTCCATAACTGCTTCTAGCTAAGCCCAGGTTCCAGTGGGCCAGGAGCACCAGCAGTCTTTTGGGAAAAGCGTGGTTGTACGCACTCCACCACTGACATTTCTTCCTGCTGGAAGGCCATGTCATTTCTGTGAAAAGGAGAGGATTGCTGTAGGTGTACTTATTTTAAATGGGGATGAAATGTTTGATGCAATGAGCATTTCCTGGTGCTTGTCACAAGTCTTACTTCAGGGAGAGGAGGGGGTGGACATTTGTCAGCAGCAGTTTGAGTGTTTCTGGTAGACAGGCAGATGCAGTGCCCTTTCTCATGATTCATGTCTGTGGAAGTAGCAAAGCTGTATTAGCTCCCTTGCTAACTCCCACGCCAAGTTCAGCAAGGAAAGCCACTCATCGTGACAGCTAAATCTGTGACAGGCAATGTCTTCCCCCAGGAACAGTACAGGAATAACAAGAATTTGAAGAGAAAGACCTATGCAGTTTCTCTGGTTTCATGCTGGCTTCTACAGACAGCAACACCCAGTTCAAGTCTTCAACCTCTACGTAATACCCAATTTTATAACATTTCAGCCTAAATCTTCACAGGTGTTCAGCACCTTGGGCATGTTGGTTTTAATGGGAGATGACTATAGAGCCAATTTTAGATAGTTGCTTAGGGCAGAGTGATGGCGAGGAAATGGTATTTGTCTTGGCAGTGTTGCTGCTGTCAAGAGAGAGTTTGGGTGCAGTGCTCAGATTTGGACTCATAACAGCAAACCTACCTTCAGACCATGCCAGTGTTCATGGTAAAGGCAAGTGTGACTTTCCTGGAGTAGCTCCCAGGACCTCCATACTAGTTTTGCCTTTTCCTTTGTTTTGCCTTTTCAAGGCAGCAAAGACAGACGATTTATCCTTGGGTGACAAAGTTCAGTTTTGGCGATAACACTGAGAAACCTTTTCCTGGGACTGCATAGGTGATGTGCATATCTTTGAGATTCTGGGCTTTGTACTGTGGACAGTAACCACAGATGTTTCCACAGGGATAATATGGATAGATCAATGTATGTAACTGCCATCCATTCAGAAAAAAAATGTCAGAGGTGTTTGTGCTATAAGCCGGGTGAGCTCATTATAAAGATTTTGGAATAGAGCTTGAGGAGTTTCAAGTACCAAAATCTAAGAGAACTTCCTTGCATGGGGACTGGATGTTCAGGTGTGTTCATTTGTCATTTTTCCTGGAGTTCTAAATGCCATTCAGATCTGTCTTCCAGAAAAAAAATCAGTGATACAGTTTATGATTTTGAGAATGTGGGCTATGGTGGATAGCCATGATCCATTTGTGATGATATCTGCTTGCCTCTCCAATACGCAATGTATTCAAATCCTCTCTGAGCTTCTTTTCATCATTTTGTTCAACAGACAAGTAAAGGAGTAAGTAGGAGCACACCATGAGTGCCGTTGTGTCAAGTGAAGTATGAGACTGTGCCTTGCTCTTTCCTTTTATCTTCTTGGCCAAGCTGGGACAATATGTAACTGGGTATTATGCCATATTTATTCTTCTTCTCACAGAGGAAAAGGCTATGTTAACTCTTTTGTGCTGGTAAAATTCTTGTGGATAAATAGAAGTGACGGAACTGTTCAAAGTTAATAATTCCAATATCCAGTATAAGTTGTAGGCACGTCACAGGCATTGCTTTTGTACGTTGTATGTGCTAAGGGACAATAGTTTTGCTCGAATGTGGTGGTTTCCCTCTGAGAAGTATTTTCTCTACTTCAAAGAATGCTATCTATCATTATGACATGCTCCAAAGTGGAAGCCCAAGCCAAGCAAGCCAAGCAACAGCAGAATCAGCAGAAGGTTAGAATGTGTGGCAGACAAAGACTTAAAATCCCAAAAGAGTCTTCTGTCAGGCACCCATTTTTACCCTAGATATCATCAGTTAATTAGTTGGCTGTGAAGTCAGTGCATACTAATGTGAAATTGTTTAGCTTCGCTGTGAGTGAGTCCATTTTACTGACCTCTGACTGAGGAACTGCAGTAAATGTCATGAGCTGCAGCAAGCTGTTCAGGCCTTCTGCGGTGATCGGCTTAGACCTTGAAGCAGCTGACCCATAGGTACACCCAAATAGCAAGTTTATAGCAAATATGCCTGATCAGAAGTGAAAAGATGAATCATCATCTCTAAAATATAGGACAGTTGCCAGCAAGTTTTAAAATTTTCTCTGCGGAGTTAAGGGACTTGGAATGCAACTTCCTAAAAGTGATGAATCAGTTCTGATGATTGATATAAGGCTCTAATTTTCCTGAAGGTTTTCAAAGGCTTCTGAAATGTTTCTGAAATATTCCAATAATTGGTGTTGTACAATATTAAAAGTCCTGCCAAGCTGTCTAATTAAATACAGCCATAGCTGCTTCTCAAAACCAAAATTAACTACTTGGTTTGACATATTGTGAGCCCTCTTACACAGGTGGATAATTCAAGCTCCACAAGGAGTTTTGGTCACCTAGTTTCTCAGTTCAGTGGATCTGCAATTGAATCATTTCCTCTTAACGGGTGACTTGACTAAGTGGTTTGAAAGTAATTAGCAAACCCAGTGGATCTGATATTGAAGTGTATGATCAGCATCTTATCGGGAACTTTGTATTTCCTGTGGGAAACAGCAGTCAACTTCTCAACAAATTCAGAAGGCAACTTGTTGCTCCTTCTTCTAAGGAAGCTAATCAAGGAATGGTTGCACCATCCCAGGCATGTTTTGACTTGTGATGAAGTGATCCCAGCTGATTTTAAAGGCATTTTCAGAAGGCCTATTCTTTATTAGTATTGGGTGTTTTATTTGGTCACTTTTAAGAAAGCAGTAATTGACTTCTCACAGACGCAGACTGTTTTTTATCCACTAATACATTTTAATCCTGCTGCACAGCTATTAATGGGATATGCTTCCACTCCAGAGCAATTCAGATTGATTTTGTTTCTACTTCAGAAATATATTACAGTAGACCCACAGTATATAAAAGCGCTCAGTGTGTTGAGATGAACTAGCCTCACGGTGTTTGCAGCTTCTAATGGGAACTCAGTACATTTAGAGAAGAAGTGGTGATTGATTGCCCGGTGCTCGGGCTAATTGATACGGCACTGAGTTAGTCAGAAGCTCTCAGCTCTGTCAAAATCACACATGACATTGCTCCAGTGCCTCTTAATATTGACTGGGTAGTTCATATGATAAAAGCAGCGTGTTTTGGAGGAGACTTCCAGAGCTGAGTGAATCTTGCTTCAGCATCAGTTACATTCTTTCCAGAAGGGCTTCCTGCCTGGAGTAGCATTACTCCTCCGCTGGAAATTTTTTAAAAGGATGTTCTCAGGTCTGTTTATTTTTTATGGGCTTGGATGCGGTCACTGAGATCCTGTGAGATCAGAAGAATGGAATGAAAGTGGCCACAGATGACACTTGAGCTATTTCCACAGCTGGATGCACACCAGCCAGGGTAGGCGGTCCTCTGCAGATGAATTAGTTCGTTGAAGTACATGATACAAAACATCTGTTCCAATGAGAACAAACAAAAACAATGTGCCTTTGAAGACTGCGATTTGTTGGGAGCTGCTTGCAAGGGTGCTGAATGAGGCAGTTGTCAGCAAGGAAACATTTTCAGGCTTGCCCTTGCGTGAACTAAAGCAAAACTACACAGTAAAAATATCTAAATTCAACCAAGCAAAAGACCTGCTTTTCCCAAACTTTGTTACTCTGATTCCTGATATGGCAATGGGGAGGGAGAGAGCCCTTCTGTACCAAGTGTTTTTTATACTCTAAACCACTTTTAATACAACGGTGTAATTCCAGCTGAGTGGCTGTAAAAACTTAGAAGCTACACTGGTACAGTAACTGTTATTCTGTCAGTCGTTCCCTGCACTGCTTTATTACCAGCTGTCTTGAAGTGCAATAGACATTTTTCATTGTCACTGCCACCTGATGACAAATAAAACCTTCAAAATGGCTTTGCTCTGAGAAGTAGCTCACAGCTTCTAGCCAGAGGTAGACCTTTCACGTCACCTCAATGAGCAGAAGCGATCCAAACATTCCCACCCCATTTTACTCTTACAAGGCAGTTGCTTTTGGCTGCCTTTGATTTTTTTTTTTCTTGCAGTTGCGCTGATGAGGAAGTAGGAATACTAGATATTTCTGGAGTAAACAAAATACACCGTGTGTATAAAGGCTGAAGACAGATCAGTCAAAGCCAGGTGTTTATCCTTTATTTAAGGGCAGTATTGTTCCTGTAGGCAGTTTAAGGAAAATGCAATACTCCTAACACAGTATTTTAGCCATGGTAAGGATGAATTAGATGCATGTATATACCAAAGCACCGGTTCCTCTCTGTTTTTTCCTAAAGTGAGCATACTAACTAGCACACAGGTTTGATAGATGAGAACCATAGCCTATATGCATAATAGAGAAAGGCTACACTACCAGAGAATGCTCCCAAAGAGGGTTGGTGCCCAGTCTGTGCGTGCACATAAGGTTAGATAACAGTAGTAAAAGTAATAAATAGAAGTTAATCCTTTAGATCAAGTAAGTAGTAGAATTATGTGATTTTGGACCTGGGGATTCTTTAGTTCTTTCCCTGCTGATGGCCTGCTGTGTCTGCACAAGGCAGCTACCTTTCTTTTTTTTAAAGGCTCAACAACTGAAACATGAGCTCCCGTGGGTCTCAGGGTATCAGATGGGCCATTGGGAGAGGGCATCTTTCCTGGCAATGCATCTGTGATCCAGTGGTGGGTGTCAGGAGAGGTGAGAAGATGCTGAGAAAGCAAAGTTAAACAAGATTCTTGTTTAGTTCAATTTATTCTAGTTTATGCTTTCCTGATGAGCAGGGTGTCTGATTGTATATGTAGTCATAGTTTATTATAGCTGTACAAGACAATTATGTTAATCTTACTTTTATTTCCTAATATTCTTTGATCTCATACACATCAAAGATGTAAAATTTTAGTCTTGTTGGTAATTAGCTAGAAAGCAAATATGTTGCCTGTCAGTACAGAGGATACAAAGCACAAGAAATTGTCCTGGGGGAGTCTAGATTCTAGTCTAATTTTTTTCTCCTCATCAGATTTTTATTTCCCTTCCATCAGTTGCCTCAGCCATTAAATAAATGCACTGGAAGTAAACTTTGCCATTGTGAAATTCATTCAGCTTTTTAAGCCACCTAGTCACTCAGTATGAGGAAAAGCAGTTTGGTACTTCAAACAAAAATGTACATCAATGTTTCCCAAACTTGCAACAGCCCCTTGTGGTCTGTATTGACAAAGGTTTCATGCTAGCTTGCTGTTAGTTTTTAGCAGACCAGGCCTAATGCTGTGCACGGTTCAGATTTGATTCACCCATTATAGTCCAAAGGCTTTGATTCCTAACTCATGATTAGTGCTCTGGTCAAGAACAGCAAATGAGTATATGCTAAATTATTTGACTCTGCAGTTGCTCTTCAAAGCTGTCTTTCTGGAAAGAGAAAACGCGCAGGGATTATTTTACAATTTCTGCAGTGAATCTCTGCATTCGTACTTTATGCCTACAGCTGGTGGATTTCTACGTTGCAATTTATTCTGGAGATTGACCCCTCCCCCCACTTTTGTTCATGAATTGCAAAGAGATCATTATCTTCATAAATTTGTTTACTGTCCAAAACTTTCATATGAATAATTTATGGCAACATATCAGCCTAAGGATTGTTCTCAGTGCGCATAACAAGTATTTATTAGATGGTTTCATACTGGAAGTTGTTATTAGATTGCCGCCTTCCTGTTCCCAGGTTGGTTGTCCTTATTTTTATTAATTACTTCAGCTTCTAGACAAGATGACTGTCTTCCCATAACATAAGATTTTGTTTCTTGATTAAACAAGTCTGCAGGCAGCCACAGGCTGCCTGTATGGTGAGTACTGCAGAACATAAAAATAACGCAAAATTTAAAATTGGGTTATTGAAAAAAAGAAATCACTGAATTACAGTCTGAATCTGAAAACAAGAGCAAAATCATCTCTGCTTGGGAGAATTAATTAATGGCAATCTGTCTGTGGTATAAAGAAATCTATTGGATACCTACGTAGTAGGTATCCAAATGTACAGTTTGGCATCTGTCTCTGACGATTAAAACAATGTCAAATCCTGGTAGTATTCAAGTTGGTGACAAAACTCTAACTGATTTCAGTGGGGCCAGGATTTCTGGCCAAATTTTTCAAATTCACTAAACTAAGATTTGTATGTTACTGTGATTGTTGGATTACGGAGGTTTTAACCATTGAAATTGCAGACAGCTTCTGATAAAAATTTGTCCTCATCTCATTCTGATTTTATGCTTCAAGCTTGCACATTTCTGCATTACTTCCCTGAATTTATAATAATTTGCAGTGACACCGGGCTGCAACACCACAAAACAGGGTCTGTCATGATATAGCATTTCCTCGATAGTAGAAATAGTACCAGAAAATACCACAAGAAATAATACCAAAAAACCATTTCATGTACTTTTCAGTCCCACAAATGGATTTTCTGTGTGCCTGGAAAAGCCACTGCAGAACAGAAGCATGGCTGCCAAGAGGTTGGTCTCTACTGGAGTTTATCAGAACATCTGCTGTTAGTTATGTTGTGTCTTTTGATGTCAAAGACAAAACAAGGGTTTGTTTGGTTTTTGGAGGAAGGGGGTTCACATGGAATGAAGATTCACAAGCATGCAGTGCACAGAGTCCAGCCCTCGAGTCCCCGTCACTCTGGAATTAATTAAATAAGCTCTTTTTTCTGTCCACACATCTCTCAAGAAAAGATGGGAGTATTACCCATTTGCCTATCATCTCGTTCCTATTTATCTTCCTTTGGATGTTTCTTGTTTCCTTTTCCTCTGAGGCTACCCTTTGCATCTGGCTAGGACTTACAAGACTATTACATATATAGTACTCTGTGAATAATAACATTTGGCTTTGTGGGCAGAATCAAATAATGACTCTAAAACTTGTCTTGAAGTGAAAATGTGCAGAGGGAGAGGGTAGTGACATGGAAAAAGTTGTGAAAATGTTGTTTTGACTCCACTCCAGGAGAGAACTGAGGGAGTAGGGAGAGGGTGAGAAGAAGAACAAAGACAAAATATCTGTAATCTTTCTGGTTTCATTTCTGGGTTATTGAACTAATTTTAAGCTTTTTTTTCCTTCAAATTTAGATAAATTCTGAAATGACATGTCATGTTGAAGTATGGTGGAAATACTGCATTTTGACAGCTCCAATTTTTTCATTCTTTTGGTCACAGTTATGTGCCAAGTGTGACCTGAATTCACAGGATGTTTTATTCTCCCTCAAAGTGTTTTTTCCAAATAATTTACCGTTCATCTCGACAATATGTGTATACCGTCCAGCTGGCATTTTTTTTCTCTAGCTTATACTATGAATTATTTCTCCAAAGCATAGAGATCTTCTTACCGTCATGTAAAAGATGTCTCCCTGACCCCATGGTAGACTCAGCTGGCCAATCTGTGCTTCCCAGAAGGCTGATTATCCAGTTTGGGTCAAAGTCTCACTCTGGTACATTTACCACAGTAGTGGGCTGCCAGTTTATTCTTCTCTGGCTGCAGAGCAAGGTGCTCTACGTTGTCCGAGACATTTTCACAGCAGTATTTGGCAGTAGGCAGTTCCTAGTCAGCTGCCTTGTAGTCTGAAGAACTGATTTCGGTTGGGTAAGTGTAAATGTAGGGTTTAGAAAAAGACCTTGACAATTCTTGAACTGCTCTTTCTTGGCACGTACTTAGTGCCTCTGAAATTAGTGTTGACCACAATGGTAGTTTGATTTCTAGATGCCAGAGAAAATAAAACAGGCATAAAGATTTTTTCCATAGGAAACTGAGCACCTCTACAATATTCAAATAGCTGAAAGATATTCAGGAAAGCAGCCCAGAGAAAAATCTTTGACTTCAACCTAAAATTCTGCAGGTCAAGCTGTGTGTGGAGGACACAAAGCCATGAAGGAGTAAAGAACGTCTTTGTCATATGTCAGGATCTAACTGTTGTGCATTTACATGGTACAGTGACTGGTAGGAAATGGTGGTGCACCAAAAAGCTTTTTATAGAGATTACTCCAGTATGTATGGATAAACGTGAACCAGAGAGACTTACCTAATTTACTCCAATAAATCCATTCATATTAGAAAACTGAAGCAGCAAACTTGGACTTAATTTGCCCATGTTGCTTTGGCTACTTTTTTTGCTACTTTGGTTTGTGATAAAAGGCTGCTCTCGAGAAGGCAGCCTGATTCTGAGAAATGCCTCACTTTCTGCATTTGTCTGCTTATGCAAAAAATGACTACTGTTTTGGGATAGGTTGAAATGGATTCTGATTTGATGCAAATAGCAAGAGGTTGCCATCTATCAACATAGAGAGAGGTAATAATAAAGTATTTAGTCATTCTAGGCGTTACTGTAACTGGAGAGCTGGAGAAGTACTTTGTTATCTGCTTTCTGCCTTCATTTAGCCAGTATCACCAGAATTCCTCTGAAACTGGTAGCATGATGGGATGGATGTGGTCTGTTCACTAATGCGGAAAATGTACTCTTTTGGGATCAGCCTTCGGTGGTTAACAACTTTCTGGTGAAATAGAATGCCCTGAAAAGACACAGTAGTGATAGGCTGGTGATGAACACCCTCCATAGACTGGGCAGCGTACCGGGCAGTGACGGCGCAAGTCTCTTCCCTCTGTGCCATCGGTGCTCTTCGTTTGGAGCTAACCTGCGGGGATGCAGCCGTGGGGATGCATCCCCCCACCTTTTGCAATCCTTGGGAAGGCTGTTGGACATCACCAGTTGCAGTAATGTATTTTTGTGATGGAGAGTTTCTCTGTGGGTAGCTGATGCCTGGACATAACTGAACAGCTGTAGCTTGATAATGATTTTCAGTCCCAGCAATGACCGAACCTGGTGACCCAGCATTGAGACTCCCTATTCTGTTACCAGTCCTCTGAGCCACTCTGTTCCCACCATGTACTTTCAACATATTTAACGTGTTACAGCTGTGCTCACTGCTATACAATAGTTAAGAGGGCTGCCAGCATTTCCAGTATGAACTCATATTTTAAGGATAATAACTCAGCTGTAAAAATGTGCTCCAGGGTGAAACTTTATGAGGAAGATCTCAGCCCAAGAGTGACTTTATCTGGACAAAAAAAAAGGGAAAAAATATCAATTTAGTCATTCTTAATCAGTATAGATATATTAAAAAGAAACTAGGTACTCCTTGCCTTTTTTTTTTCTCAGTTATTTACTTTTTCTTCTTTTTAGCTTAATAATAGCCAAAATCTACACCTTTTTGAACTTTTCACATCTACTTTTTAGACTAGCTGGACCACTTGCACAATGAAGTTTTACTCAAAAGGGTCAGTTTTAAAGTGCTTTTCCTCAATATGTTCATCTTCTTTTAAAAGACAATAAAGTGTGGAACAAAGCGGACTTAAACTAGCCATTTTCTATTATTTACTTCAAATCTGCTCAGCATGAATCAAGAGACAAAATGTTTCCTTTTCTTGATTAATTTGGACTGGAGTGTGTGATCGAAACCACCTGTTCTCTTCAGGCCTGCAGTGGTGATGACCCAGGCTGTACTGCCAGTCTGAGCAGTCGCAGACTTGGGAAAGTTTAGATGTAGATCCAGACCTGTCCCAGAACCCTGCCAACAGACCAGCTCCTGAGTCCTCTATGTATCACACAGTTTGTAAAGAAATTAGAGGTCTTTGGTAGAAGGGAGACTTATAAATGTCAAGCACTTATTGTAATACACAAGCTGGTTTCACTGGAAGTACCTTAAAGTAAATGAGAACTTGAAATTTTTAGCTATAAAATGTGTTCACCCTCTTTAGACTCCTATTTTCTGACTGTTGACACAAAACTGAGGGCTTGAATTTTATTTCATTTACATCAGATGTACCTTCACTGATTTCAATTTGGTTACTTTTGAAGTACATGCTCTGTGTGCTTGTTGCCATCAACTTTACTGGCTTCTTGTGTTCTTGTGCATCAGGGACACAATTTTTAGGTAAGGACATTTTTGCAGCTGCAGTTTCTCCACGTTGTGCCTATATTATCAGTTGTTCAAAACAATGGAAAACTGCACAGGTGTCACTGAGGGCATAATCCAAGGATGGTGGTGTTGTCCAGGTGCAGCAACAGCCACATATTGGTGGCAATTGGCTTATACAGAGTTGAGTCCAAGCAGCAATCAGTGTGGTTAGATTCAGAAAAACCATAGTTAAAATCTGTAAAGGCACAAGTGAGCCATAGGGCCACGTTACTTTTAATGACGGAATATAAAGTAAGAAGGCACTATTGAAAATATGTGCCTCAGTCTTGGTTTTGAGGTCTGTCACCAAGCTGGCACTGCCAGGCAGCCAGCTTTAACCAGTCAAAGGACAAATCGCAATACAGAATGGAGTGGATTTCACCCATAACCTCCCCTGAGGGCTTACAAGTCCAGAAAATGAAATGCAGTTTGCGATCTGGGGCAGGGCATTTAGGCTGTGAAAACTTGTGGCTTTAAATGAAAGGAAAGGCAGTGCTAGAATAGTTTTCTTTCCATTACTGTATGAGAAAGAGCTTTATTTAACATAACAGAGTACAAATCTAACAGAACATGACAGAGAGACAGATTTTTGTATTTGTCCTCTCTAATGAGGAGACATTTCTAGATGTCAAGATCAGAATTAACCACTGTGATCTAGAACTGAACATGAACTGTGGCTTAGTACAGGATTTCCCCTGTCTTTCAACTTGAAGTCCAAAATCTATTATTGAACGGAAGCATATCTTTAGAAAAACGTCCCTACCCACTCAGGGTATCATTTCTAGCATCTTTTGCTATCCATCTTTCCTAATAGGTAGGATAAGAAAGATCCCTGAGAAGATTATGTGGATATTACTTCCCCTCATCAGCCTTCCAGAACTCTGAAATTTGGAAAATGGGATGGGGAGGGAAAAGACATAATTTTCTCATCCTCCATACCTTTAATCTTGCTTTGTGCAGGAGCTGAACAAAAAGGAGTTTAGACAATAGGCAACAGATGACAGTGCTCCACAGTGTGCTCTCCTGGAGTATGGATGTTGGGTTTGTAGCTGAATTGGAGAGTGATGCAGCAACATCAGCCTCAGCATGTCAAGGTGGCTCTTTCCCCACCCCATGCAGCTGGATGCCTGGATTACATGGCAATCCCTTCATCAGCATGGCTCTGAGGGTGCAGCTCAGATTTGGGCCTAGCCTGGGGGTTAGCTCTGATGCTGATGAGTTACCTTTTGCTCAACATTGCAAGGGACGTGAGCAACTGTGTGAAGCATTCTCACTTGTATTGACCATCACTAGTAAATCGTGGCTTGCAAGAGCCTATCTGATCTCGGAGTTGCAGGGAGACATCCTGATGTCTACGCATCTCTTGACCAGTCTTCCCATTGTCCTCTCAGGGGTTAGGGATTTCACAGAGGAGCATTCTGCTGTCTGCCACCCTGGCTCCTCAATATGTCTCCTTGGTGCTTCATTCAGTTATACCACCCACTTTTCTGAAAGCTGAAGATACTTCAGATATTTCCATCTAAGACTGGTTGTGGTTGGGTCCTTCTAGTATTGTGGAGCTAATACCATGCACAGCCATACCATTTTCCTCTGGCTGCAGATGTGGAGGATGTCATTTCATCATCTTGCCTCTGGCAGATATATAGGGTTATATTACCCCCCTGCTTTTGTTTTTTGGTTTTTGGAGTTTTTTTTCTCTTGTTGGTAGCCAGTTCCCCAGCATTTCTGATGTCTCTCAGTGTCAATGTTTGTCCTTCCAATGAGTGAATCTTTTCTTCCAGCACAGCCGCTAGACCGTAGGTCACACAGCGCGAGTCCCTCCTGGTTTCAGGCAGGAAATGAAACACAGCACATCTGTTACAGATCACAGCTGCTGTCCTGTCACTGGTCGTTGTAGCGTTGGGGCTAGAAGTGCACGTAGAAGAAATGTCACAGACATTTCCTTCCCAAACCCAGTTAGCTGCTCTCTGTGCCTGGCAAATGACCTATGTACTAAATCTCGCCAGAATAGCAGAGATCAACAGCACAGTGTCTCAGACATTTGGTCTGATCAAATGTCTGTTGTCATGACTTCATGGAGACACACAGACAGGCAGGGCTGCCTCACCTTGCCCAGAAGGCTTGAGAGCCAGGGAAAGCCAAGGTCCTACCACATTAAACATGCCATACATGCTCTCATGCCACCAACCTGCTCTGCTCCTCTACATCCAAGCACAAGCTCTGAAGGCAAGTTTTTCTGTTAGGCATTTTTCTTTTTTTATTTTGAGCGTATTTCCCTGATGAAAATACGTGTTCTCAGCTAGTAACAGAAGCTCTTACTCAACATTTATTAAATGTTGCATGTAAATAGTAAGTTTTAAAACCTGTCACTGTTGCTTTTTTTCAGAATAAATCCTGGACTGAGAGTTTCAAACATCAAAAAAATGATCCATATATTGAAAAAACAGTGTGGCCCGACTAGTGTAATAGAGATGGCAATATAATTTGTCTTCCCATATGCAATTATAAGTGTGCTTATATGTGTATATATATATGTAAGATCAGACTATTGAGGAAGCAAATATGGCATCCTTTTTGAAAGTTTCATTTGAACCGAGTAAAGCAGGGAAGTGAAAATTTAGGCTAAACACTGGTGCTGACTCATGTTTTGATTGTGCTGTTTAATAATTTCCATTTTGCACCTTGTTAGAACTAGGAGGAGCCATCAAGTACATTTTCATGCCGGGTTATAGGCATGAAGGGAGGGAACACATTTGGAGAGGAAATAATACTTGGATTTAGCTTTAATAGATGAAACTCCATTCTAATGCTAAGAAAAACTATTCCACAGGGAAGAGATTCCTGATTCCCATTTATTAGGATGGCACATCAACCACTGGGAGACAGTGGATGAGGGAATTAGTCCACATCAAAAAATATCTATAAGAACATAAACAGAATGGAATTGCCAAGCACAACACTTTATCATGTGTCGCATACTAATCAGGTATAGGTCAGCAGCTCTGTGCAGGAAATAAAGCTTTGTTTTTACTAATAGCATCAAGGTTTTGAAATCTGTGCTTATTTTGACATGGAATGAAAAGACCTTTGGATATTTTTTGTGAAATCTTGTAGTGGTAAGGGCAGGAGAAGATTTGTTCTGTATATTCCAGTGGTTATGTCCCAGGCAAATCACAACCTCTGTGTTTCCGCTTTGTCTTTCGGGCATGCCAAGCCTTAGGTGAGCATTGTGAGGATGCTTTTGTTAGTGATGGCTGTTCTTGACAGAGCAAAAGCACTGTTGCATGGATTGGATATATAAAGCAAGCATACAGCCAAGTGCACTTAAAAACTGAAGGGTAAGAAGGAAACAGAAGAAATGGGATTTCTTGTTCCCCTCTAGAGTATGTCAGAAGAGGGAGCAAGAGCTGTCTGTGGCCTCTCTGCCTGCTCCAGCACTTGCTGGAACAAATGCCCCACTGCGACAGGTCATTTCCTAACTGCTGTGGGCTCCTTCCTGGTAGCAGGCCTCAGCAGAACTACTCCTATTCATTCAAGCACATAATACCAGTAATCTTATTTTATTTTATTCACAGGGCAAGTTGGAGAAGGATATAAAAACTACCGTTTCTCTCACAGTCTAGAGTGAGCATGTGGGTTTGTGGTCCAGCCTGTATGTGCAGACAGTAAGACCAAAGATACAGCACGGGGCTCTCAAACTCTGCTGCAGAGTCCTATAGTAATTCAGATATATTTTCCCTTCATAAATATTGTCCTTTCTCTTGAGATCTTATTTTGGGTGGAAAGATTTAAGTCACCACGCAAAAGTCACTTTAGGCGCTGAGTGACACGGGCAACGTTTTGTTTGGAACAGAAATGCTATCTCTTTCTTATTTTTTAAGTCCTCTTAGATGAACAGACAGTGGTATGCTATGAAACTTGCTGGTTTTTTAAACTCTGGTAGGAGCATAAACTATTGACATAATATCCAGTGGTACTTCCTGATGTAATACGTTTATTAACAGGTACCAACGTAGTTGCAGGTGTCGCTTTATTTGTGCACACAGTTACTGATATAAAACTCTTTCTACTGCATCAACTGTGTTTTCTTTATCTCTTGATGTTCCCATTTCTATATCCTTTTAACCTGCATTTCTACGTGTAGGCTAGTATCTGTATATTATCAGAAGCTGTATTTTAAACTAGAAGACAGGATATATAGTTAAAGGCAAGAAGGGCAATGGGAAAGAAACCATCAAAACCTTGGCTGTTGTTGTAGGAAGGGTAGTGTATACATGAGTCACCTTTGTTCTTTATTTACCACACTATATTCGGATTCTTAATCTTTTAAGACCAGTTACTTCTGGGTAGTAACTCTCTTGGACCAATGACATATACTTCCAGCTGAGGAAAGAAGTTCACAAACATACAGAAGAAAAATGAGAAAGGGAAAGTGAATGTGTCCATCGCTCCAAGGAGATTCAAGTAAGGTATGAAGGTGATGCCAGATAAGAATTTGATTTTATGCCCAAAATCAGAAATATTACAGTATGAGGTGGTTGTTTAGGACTTGCCATAGCAACAGGAATCAGAGTTGGTGAAGGTCTGTATCAGGGTTTGCCCATTCCAAAGTTAAAGCTGCTTTAATTTAGTGTAGGGTTTGGGCTTCCTGCTTGCTTTACCCCATTTTTAGCAAGCTTTTAAATTCAACAATGTAATTAAATGAAACCAAATCCTTAAATTTGTGGAATATATGTTATTAGCTGATGTTTGCTAATCTTCCTCAACACACTCAACTCATGATTTAATCTCTGATCAGCTAGTAAATGTCAAGGCAATTGGTAACTGTTCATTGAGAATGGGAAAATAGGTTTTCTTTGAGTTTGAAATACAATCTTTTTTTATGGGATATCAATAAGTATCCCTAGCAGAGTTGTTGACAGAGGGCAGAGAGGATTTCGGAGCTGCTTTTAGTCTTCCTAGTATAGTCATGAAAGGTTGGGCACTTAACAGCCAGTTCAGAGCACTTCACCAGGAGCAGTGCTCTGACAAGGGGACCCCGTTTTTTCTGCTGCCTGTAAGAGCCAGCCCGAGGAGATGAGACAAGACAATCTAGACAGAACAGTTAAACCAATAGAAATATGGTTGTCATTTATTCAGTATGCAGAAAGAGTACATTTATCTGCAAAAAGTATGCATGTTGGGTTTTTTCATATTAATTCTTGATAGACGCGTCTGGTCTGATAAGTATAAGGAAAGTCATCCTTTCATTCAGTTTAATAAAACCTCAAGAAACAACATGTTCTCAATAACATAAAGACATTCACTTGGTGGTGTGGTAATAACTTTTCAGATGGATTGACTTGGTGCTTATATGACTGCACAATGTGTCTGTAAACAAATTTGAAAAGTAAGTTTGCTGCTGTAATGTTTATTGGCTTTACATTGGCCAATATTTACAAAGTAGAATTTGTAAGTATGCTTAACTTGTTAAAACTTCCTAAATAAAGCAAAAGTAAACTGTAAAATAAGCAGATGCTTACTGTAAGCTTTAAAAACTATTTATTCAGCTGGTATTTGTGCCTTAAGTCCAGTATCAGTATTAGAACACTGGAATAAAACAGAAGCCTTTAATGCAGTTCATTATTCTAGAAAGCTGGGACTAACTAATCCTTCCTCCCACTGGCCCCCAAGTGCATCTCTCAACTAGTGAACTCTCTGTTCCTAAAGCCCCCTAATACACTTTTTATTTCTGTTATTCACTTTCCCACCCTTCAAGGCACATAAGGTGTCATGTGTCACTGCACTAACATAAACTTTCTTTCTGCTCATGCCTTTTGGTATTGGCAAGTACTTAAAGATAGTTTACTTAATATAAACAGGCTGTATTTAGCGTCCTTCCTGTGATTGCAGTTTGTTGCCATACAGGGAATGTACAGTGCTTGTAGTTGATAGTCAGGCTTCTTTCTTTGCAAGTGATAGACTAGAAAATACTCTGAAATAAATATATTCACTTCCTTATATGAAAGGTATTGTCCATTGAGCTTCGAGCATTTAAAACAGCAAGCTCGTTCAAATAAAGTGAAAAGGAATTAAAGTCTATATGTCAGTGAACTTTTCTTGGGTTTATTACTGTGTTGCAAAAATCATGCGTTTTCTTCTGTGTCATTGATTCCTTACCATTTGCCCTGTTAAAGTTAATTTCTATTAAAGCCACTATAGCATCGACAGAATTGTATAACAAGTCATCTGTCATGAATATCCTGCCAAACTTAAAAGTCATTATAGTAACCAGTTTCTTGCATGAATTATAAAAAAATTAATCATACTGAGGCAATAGGGCAGACCTAAATAATTGGCAGACCAACTACTTGTTTTGGCAAAGACAGTGGCAAAAACCTCATCATAATTTCTTCTACAGGTTTTTTCAACCAAGCTGGGCCTTCAGTAGTATTATGCCATACTAAGCTGTCTCCCTGTACAGTTTACAAACTCAGTAAAATCAGACATCCGAACAGATGAAGATGAAAAATATGTTTGCTGTAGCCTTTGCCAGTCACCAAGTGAATGTTTATCAGCAAATACCCATTATAGGCTGAAAAGAATCAAATTACTTTTAATATGATGGCAACACCTGATGCAAGACATCGTTGTCTTCTACAGCTAAATAAGTTGAATATGAATGGACTTGACAGCATGTATTATGAAACACATTATGGTCTAGAGGCTGGATGTTGCCCTAACAACCAGACGATATTTCCTTAATTAAGTATAATTTTTTCCCTACGTGATTACAAGAGGATCCTGCAAACTCTGGTGAATTAATGGTCTGGCAAATGCACGTAATTCCCTGCTCTAGGTAACCCTTAGCTTCAAGCACGTTAAACTGCCTTAGGAAATCTGCAAATACTTGATTTGTTTTCCCAACTTCTTTTTCTATCATATTAAATGGTATATGTTTAGGGACTAGAATATATGTATTTTCTATTTAAAAATAGTATGTTTACTGTCTCTGAGCAATTTTTTTGTCCTTGATATATTTGCTCTCCAGTCCATATTTTTTTTAATAGTTTATTTGTAAAACCTGTCTTGCTTATTTATTTACTGAAAGACATTTGCTATCAGATTTTTCCAGTGTATGTCTGGCACTTGTGTTTGCTACACTAAATCATAAGACTTCCTTCACCGCTGCCCTTTCTTCATTTCCAGGTTCCTGAATTTATACACAGGAATAGCTATCAGTCTGTCACATCTGTAATCAAGCAAGTTCCTCCAACCATACTTTTGCAATAAACATTTTTGCAAAGAAAGCTAGGTATTTTAAGGCTTTGGGACATCCTAAATTAATTGCAGCCACTACTGCCGGCAGTGCAGGGCTGCATGAAGCTGTGGTGCAGGTGTGACTTTCTGCTTACCCCATCACACATCACAAGTGGGAGCTCACCTTGTCTGTCACGGAAAGCCCCGAGGCAAATGTCCATCTCTAAGCCAAAGGAGATAACTGCTCATAGAGGGAACTGAGAGCTATTCATCAGTTGAGAAATTTGGTTTGGGCATTTATGGTTTGGTACAGTAAAAATGTTGTTTCGTTTTGTGGATCATTCTGAGCATAAAGCTTATGATTTCTTACCATAACCAAGAAGTGCAGGTGGATGTCCCAACCCCAAGACCTCGTCTGTCTACATGCTGCTCTACAGGAGCAGCCCTGGTATCCCAGGTCATTGATTTTGAACATACAGCAAGAACTTCATTTTCCTTGGGCACAGTGCCACTTCAGACTCTTGCACTGAATCCACTATGCAGGGACTGCCGAGTGGGCTGAATGACTGTATGACCCGCAGATTTGCTTTCAGACTCTTTCAGCAAAAGGGTAGATTTTTTTTCAGCAAAAAGAGAGGACCAGCATGAAAGAGAAGAATGTCATGAATGTCATATAAGGAAGAAAGAAGGGCTTTTTGAATAAAATATTAACTCTACTATGTTGAAAGAAATTTGAAAGAGATTTTGTGGTGAAAATT